>JAVXUL010000016.1:3618335-3629270 GCA_035590515.1 Trichilia minutiflora | reverse complement strand
AAATATATTTAATATTTATTTAAACGGTTTAATTTGATAATTTACGATTTAAAATTAATCCAATCCATAACCCAAATCGCTAATAACGATTTGTAAAATTTCAATCCAGAGATCAATCCAACATAAATTTAAATCGATCCAAACCAATCCATTTAAACGATTTAGATTGATTTAGAGCGAATAAGTTTAAATTTACCCACCCCTACTTCTAATAGCCTCAGGAAGAATTGGTCCATCGCCATTCGTGGTGATGCTTCGTGAAATTGCTTAGTTGTAGAGTATTAATCAATTAGAAGCAAATGCAAACAAACAGCTCATGAAATCAGCAGACAAATAATGATAGCATTAGTAAACGAATTTGTGTTGGCCAATGCCTCATATCTTTTAATTCACAGGTGATTTGTCCTAGGAAAAGTAGCCAGAAGACAACGTTGAAAAAACTTTTTAAATATATCGAATATAATCAATCACACAATTGAATACGTAATGGCCTTGAACGACATCAAATTTACAACTTTGCAATTGTCCAGACAGGAGTCAATAATTTGACGGTGCTCCATTGCCGGGTACAAAACACGTCAGGGATGGGTTTCCAGTGGTCCTTGTGCTGACAAACAAACAGGCACTGGAGCAAGTGTACTCTATATGATAGTGGTATTCAGTATATATGTGATGTGATCCCAAGTGATTCATATCGAAGTAAGCTTTGTGTGTGTTCAGCCAGAATAAAACATACTCTAATGTAGAGTATATACTCAAATCATGTCATTGGACTCTTAATTCCACGGACTTGGCTGCCGAGCATCTCTAAATACAGAAGTACCACCGGAGGCTGCAGGGGAAGGAGAGGAAGCAATATAATTTGTTCCTGATACAGATACTGCAGGCAGATTCCCAGAATTTGCTTGATGGCCAGCAGGAGCAAAGCGTGATGGACTACCAGTGACTCCCAAATTTGCTCGAGAAGGGTATGGAACCTGAATGCATGAGCAATAACAAAAAATATATGATAGACTTCGCATCATCAAAAGATTTAATACTAGCAGTGGTGTAAATCTTTACACTCATCTAATGTACCATTTTCATGATACAGTTTCATAACAAGACATTCAGGATCCAAAACATTGATGTTGTATGACAAGCATGCATACATGTGTATATCAAGGGTTTTAAATAATTTTCAGGGACTCTAAATGAATTACATGTTCCAGTAAGATTTGTTGTCAATATTGAAAATTAAGCAATTTGCAATTCCAAAGGTAAGCAAACTGCTGCCAAGTAATATTATTTAATAGAACCTAGATGGAAATACATATTTATTCTCTTTATATCAGGCCCATGTTTTACTAACTGAATTTTGAATATGTCAACAATTGCAAAGATGCTAAAATGCATATCAACATTAAAGAAAAGTTGCGAGGTTCTGTAATCACTATTCTAGCTGAGCTCATCACCAGACTTTCTATACAAACAGCACGTGTATGGTACAAGAGGTAACCTGCCTACAATATAAATGGCTATGAATAACTGTATAGTTTCAAAATGGACGGATTGAGGGTAATACAACTTTCATTGCTATTGCATGTCTAACCCACAGTTCACTCTCAATGCAATCACAATGGTCTTAGAAAATCTCAATAGTTATGGAAACTGGGTGATTATTTGGAATCCATTTCTTTAATATATGGTCCAGTTAACCACAAACCTGCAGTAATGATATAATTTGGATGAAATAATAGGAAATTCAAACAGATGAACAATAACATGCTTGAAATTTCACTAATTTGTCAAAAGAAACAGTTGTAGATATATGAGTTACCACATTGAGTTGAAAATAGGTGGGCCTTCTAAGTGGAGACTCTGAAGATGGTGACATGCTGCTCAGTCTAAGCATATGGCGTGAATTAGCATTTTGGTTTGATGCGTCTTCTGTCTCCACCCCTTCTGTATCGCCACAAAGATTTGTCTCTGAGCCTGTCCGAGGTGTAGCATGCCTGGTCATCAAACCTGACTCAATTGTGGCATCACCTTGAAGTGGACCAGATGGGCGAGACATTCCACAATTACGTCTCTTTATTTCCTCTTCAGCATTCAATATCTACCAAAAACCAATAATAAATTTAAACAATTTTATCCTCGCAAAACAATGAGCCAAGCTATTGCATTACAAAATCTCTAGTTCAACAGAAGATGACAATAAAATCAAAGCTCTCACTTGCTTCAATGCTTGTACTAGATTATGCTTTTTTGCATTCAAAGTTTGCAGCTTCTCCTCAATTTCCCTTTTCCTTTTCTCTTTATCATCTAGCACATCGACCTTATCACTTATCTAGCAACCAAAACAAATACAAACCATTAGCAGAAATAGCACAAAAGATATAAAAGAACATGCTCTTAAAATTAGTTAGTAGCTAGCAAATCTGTAATCAGTTTGAGATCACGCCTTGATGTGAGGCTAAACAGAAAAATTCTAATGCCCAAATAAACTAGGTCACACTTTAATGCGTCAAATAAATTTGTCTCATTTCAGTTCACATTAACAATAAGCCCGACAAACACTACTTTGCGTAGCATAAAAATTGTGCAATTTCTTAAATTATGTATCGACACATTAATACTTCCCGAAACAACTTCATTCTCAATGCAGTGACAAATATTCAATAATAAACCAAAATGAAAAAGATTTTTAAAAGAAAAAACACAACAAGAAGAGTAAAGTTTCCACTTTTCAATACCTGTACATTAGGGTTGGCCAGCTCAGGCGGTTTAGCCGGTTTCTCTGCCACCTCCGACGATTGCGGCTTCCCATAACCACCCACTGCATCAACCGCTTTTTCCGGCACTACCTCAGCATCAGTAACCGGTTTCATCAAACAATCCCCACCATCCAATTTTCGCTGATCCACGATCTCTTCGTTTTTAACATTCCTTTCTTCTTCCTTACAATTACCAACTTTACTTTCCTCTAATTGCGGCTGAAGAGATGACCCATTAGCCTTAGGAGTTTCAGGTCGTTGTTTAGAAGTAGAATTAGGGTTTAACGCGATGCTGGCATGGGTTGAGCGGAGGCGAAAGACGGCTCTATTTCGACGGTTCAAAAGGGTTTTGAAATCTTTGAGAGATATTTTGGGCACCGGCATTAGCCATCGACGAGGTACGTCCGGGACCCGGTGGAGGTTTCCTCTATACAGAGATATCGCCACCATCTTGAGGGAGGATTCTTGATTAAAACTTTTTTTTTCCCGTCTGTTTTTCCTGTGAAATAATTGGAATAGGTTGTCAGCTTATTGTCGGTTTTGTATGGCTAGTTTTGGTTAACAAAAACGACCGGTCGTGTCCAACCAAAGTAATTAATTTATTTCATTTTTTTAATTTTTAAAAAAATCGTCTATTTTTAAGCATAAAAAACAAGAATTTAGGAAGAAATTTTTTAAGGATCCTTTCTTTGACTTAAAACATTTTAAAAATTAATTTACTATTCCATCGCATTATTCAATAATTAATTGAAATAAGTATATATATATATAATTTGGTAATCAATTGAAAGTTGGTAATAATTGATAGTTTTATAGAGCCCGAAATTTTTCTAGAAATCTTATTGGGAGAGGGGCTAAAATGGAATAACACATCTAAATGTTTACTAGTTTTAAATTCAGAAAAGGTGACATAGGGTTAAAATATCAAATGACAGGGAATATCAAACGACAGAAAATCCGTAGGCCTAAACTGGAACTACATGTAGCACATCTAAATGTTTATTAGTTTTAAATTCAGAAAAAGTAACATCCGGGTAAATATCAAATGACAGAAAATCCACACAGGGCTCTCAGTTATAAAATGGTTCCTCCAAAAGGTTAGGAAAGTCCAATAACATCTCATTTTCTCGGTCGAGCATGGCTTCCACAAATGAAGTACTGTTAAAGGAAGATGAAGCAGCAAATTCATAGCTTGGGACTCCAATATTCATTTCTGCAGTGGTTTCTTTGTTATTCGGATTCTGCGGTATCACAATTTGAGTCTGGTTAGTGAATTCCTTCGATGAAAATTCCAACATGTTGTGATCTGGTTCTTCTTCTGGTGGATCAGCAGATAAAAATGCTTCTTTCAAAAGGAAATCTTGCCAGATAAATGTTGTAGGTGACTTTTCTTGTCCTGCTGTGGAACAAGTTGAAGATGATGGTGAAGACGATGACGACAATGAGCCTTCCGTACAGAATTGAGGTGACATAAATTCACGGTTATTATTATAATTAGCACAATTAGATGCTTCTGTCACCAGTTTTATGGCTTGAAGCTGAGCAAGAAGATCCATTGATGAATTGCTGTTGTCTTGAAGTGGCTCTACTTTCGGTGGAACCATTGTTGTCATCAAATTATGACTGTTGATGTTTGAAAAAACCTGATATGGCGGTTGATGTTGCTCAGATTTCAGCAAGAATGCATTCTTCATGTCTCTGTTAAGAGATCCGATTGGGGTTCCAGACTTTGGGAGCCCATCAATGTTTCCGTAGTCAACTAGGATTTGAGAGAAAGGTTTGTGGGTGACAGGATCTATTCCCATTTCAGAAAGCTTCTTCCTGAGCTTAGTGTTCCAGTAATTCTTGACATCATTGTCTGTTCTCCCAGGAAGTTGTTGGGCTATCATAGCCCACCTGAAACCCAGTGAGTTTCGTTAATGCTTGCAATAATAACGGAAATCAACAGGCAGTTAAAACACTTGATGAGATAGCAGGTCATTTGGTTAGGTTTTCCGGGAAACAGACAAATTCAAGGGAAGACGTAAAATAAAACCGACCTGCTACCAATGGCTGCATGAAGCCTAATAATCAACTCCTCTTCTTGGGGTGTGAAGCTCTCATGCTTAAGATCTGGCCTCAGGTAATTAGTCCATCGAAGCCTGCAACTCTTTCCACATCTCCTAAGTCCTGGAGAATATAAAACATCAAAATAATTTAGTCTTAAAATCAGAAAACCCCTGAAATTACAAGAATTTCAAACTAACCTGCTTTTTTGGGAACAGCAGTCCAATTTCCCGCTCCATGTTTTGATACATATGCAAGTATCTTTGCATCTTCCTCCGCAGTCCAAATACCTCTCTTCACGTTCAGCTTGTCACAGCAAGGAGGTCTCCCCATCTTATGCTCTGATACCAAATTTTGTTGAATATGAAATTTTGAAGAGTATAAAAAACACAAGTATAAAATAGTTATTGAAGTTGAAAACTTGTTATGGCAGGAAGAAGGCGAAGAAGGATGTGGGTATAAAGGTATAACAAGTGTGGAGGCAAGAAAAGCATGGGGGACTAAGCTCCCATTAAACTACATTTGCATGAACAATGGTATCTTCGTGTTTAAGATGAATTTTGAATTGATTTAGACATTATATTGTTAATTTTCTTTCTATTCACTCATACCCTTGGCTCCAACTCCAAGAGCATTCTTTGAGTTTCAGGTTTGAATCGGGTGAATTTTTTGGTTAAGCATAGAGAAAATATTGACATAACCTATTCATTTGCATGCATTGATTAGTAATTCATTTTTTTACAAGTGAGAAAGAATGAATTCTGAATATTCTATTCTGTTTAAGTTGGATGAGAGTTACCTATTTTAAACGTTGTGCTCATAATAAGAGATTATAGATGTCAGTGTACCCTTGCAATTTCCAATTTTGTATTTCACCTGTGGATATTAAATTTAGATGGTTTATATTTGGTTTCAAATTATATAGTAGGTCAGGTCCTGCAGATAAACAAAATCAAATTTCTTGCAAAAATCATTAATGAAGAAGGTCACTTGTTGTTCTTAAGAAGCAGAAGCAGCTTCGACTGTAAATAATTAATATTATAGATTCATGAATCATTTCTTGATAACTTATCAACAAAGTTTGGTCATTTTGGTCATTTACTAATTGCTTATCTTCATGGGCAAGTCTTATTTTTATAATTCCTTCCATTGAAATTAAAATTGTTCATACATCAACAGAAGAACAGCAGAAAATGAAGAACAATGAAGAACCTTTCTTACCCTGCAAAAAAATAGAATCATCATGTATATATACATTAATATATATATATACATGAAATAAGTCTCTAATTTACCAATATTTTTTACAATATTGAATTTCATTATCACAACATCATCACATAATCTATTGGATATATAACTTTTTTAAGTAGAAATTCTAATAAAAAAAAATATATTAATAGTTTGATTATCAAACATATCTTTTGCCAAAAACATAGTAATCACCAAAATTTAATAAATTTTTAGAGTTATGCTAGAATTGGAAAAAAAAAATTGGTATTAAAAACAATCTTTTTTTTTATTTAAGTAATAACTTGTTATAAAAACAAACAAAATGGTCCCCAAATTTTATGCCCTTGTTTTTCTCCATCGAAACTCACGAAACATTCCATTATATCTATATATTTCGTGAATCCTGAGGCTGAACAACATAGATTTTCTATTTTAAACTACTCATTGCTGATGACAAATGCCAACTGGGAAACCATTTTCAGTATATTATCACAACATATAATATATTCAGACTTAACACATAATATGTAAAATTGCATATAGAGCTAGACTTAAAAATAATAAATAGAATTAATTATTATTATGATGATGATTATGAAAAATTAAGATGTATTGACTACAATTACAACATGTGTCAAACAGCTAATCCAATGATTGTGGCAAACTTTCCAGAGTAAGAGACAGGGAGGAACCAACAAACTACAATTTCCTCACTACCCGATCCAATGATACATCCAACGCAGGATTTTAATTTAATTTAATTTAATTTTAATATAGCAATTAATAATTCATTAATTGACAGCATTTAAATTAAATTATTCAAGGCCAAAAAAGGAACAATTTCCCTTGGTGATATAAAAAAAAAACAATACAAAATTCTGAAAATAAAAATAAAATGTAATAAATAAAATTTAGATTTCTTTTACACAACATTGTGATCTTGGAATTCTATTTTGGATGTGAGATATCAATTTTAAAAATTACAAATTGAAAATAAAATAAATCATAGAAAATTTTAGTTTGGTTGATTTGATTAATGGGCTAATCTCGATTATACTATTATTATAAAATAAATGCTAATTAGGTTGCAATAAATTTTCATTTTGGGAATTTGAAAATAGGTCAAATTTGTGTTGTTTTGTTTAGTTGGGATTATTATCCCAATATTCTGATAAAAATCTGATCAATATTTTTATTATTTTTCATCCCTATCTTTTTATGAGATGAAAATTAATATTAATTAAGAATTCATATCATAGGAAAACTTATAAATTTTATAATTATCCAAGAATATTAATTACATCATTTAATTATCCAAATAGTAAATGCAATTTAATATTTAAATATGATTTAGTCGGCTTATAATTTTCATTATTTCTTAAAATAATTCATTATCTAATTTTTTTAAATATTACAATTGAAAAAAAAGGAGAGAGAGAGAGAAGAGCAACAGTACTTAGAATCCAATAGCCATCTGTAATCTAAGGTGTTGCTACAGAAGGATACCTAAGATTGACCGCCCGAAAAGCTGACACGGTGTCGTATTTTTTCAATGAAGATTCTTTGTCACTTCTTATATTATTATTTTTGAAAAATCTATAAATAAAATTAATATAAAATAAATCTATTTATATCTTATTTTTTACTCGTAACACAATTAAAGAATTTAAACAATCTAAATATATTTTTTTACATTTAATTTTATAAAATATCTTTATAATTTATAAATTATTTTGGATAAAATTTATAAAATATTATCTCTTAATTGTTAATATATCTTATTTCAATTTAGTTGATTATGCTAACTTTTTTATTTTTTAAGTTTTTATATATTCAAGTTATATTTTATTTTTTATAAGTTTATCATTTTTTTAATTATTATTATTATAATTATAATGATCAAATACTATAATAAAAAAACTAAATAGAATAAATATTAATATATATAATAAAAAATAGTTAAATGTATTTTATTTTTATTAATGGTGTTAAAGTAAGGATTATTTTTTTAATTTTTTAATAAATGTATAAAATAAAAGGGTATTTCGAATAAATTATTAATTTTTATTAAAATAACTAATATATGCTTTTAGTGAATAGCCTATTTATCAAAATAAATAAATAAAATGATAATAATTTAGTCATTTCCAAGGTTATTGGAGTCATTTAATTCAAGTAGAACATTATTATATTTATATTTATCTAAAAAATCAAGATGTTGACGTTAATGATTTGCAAAATTTTTCCTGTTTTAAAATCATAATATTTTAAGTGATTCAGTTTGTTTGATTAAAACTAAACATACAACGGCAAAGAATCTTTTATATTATGGACCGACATAAAAGTTACTCTTTTATTTCACCCAGGTTTTTGTGTTTAGTTTGATCACCCCACTCTCGTCTTCTCCTTGGAAACCTATTAAATCTTTATCTCTGTTTATTTTCTTGATCGTCAATTCGGAATCAAAGACTTAACAATTTCAGTTTTGCTTTCAAAATTTTTGTTTTGAAACGAGAAAACTGAAATCAGAAAGAGTAGACAAATTTGTGATGGTTTTTTCACTAACAAAACAGAGATGGATTCAAGTTTTGATATTCATTGGTTTCTTTTACTTATTTTTTGTTGTTATACAAATCCCATTTGTTTTCAGAACTGGGTTCAGTTCAATTTATCAAGAAAACTTAATAACTCGCCCACATGAACTCAACATTGAACAGAATTTGCAAATCAAAGCTCCATCTCGTCCTTTGAAAGACTTGGTTTCCCAGAACATGAACTCAACAACTCAGACTCAACCCTCTTCCTCCCTGTCGAACGGAAAACATAATATTCTTTCAAATATTTCATTTGATGCTAAAACTTTCGATCCCAGTATTGAATCTGGAGTTTTGAAGATCCATGAGGCGGCTAAAACTGCTTATGAGGTGGGCAGAGAGGTATGGAAAGAACTTGAATCAGGGAACCTTGAAATTGATAGAAAAAGGCAAGAAAACAAATCAGAATCGTGCGCACATTCGATAATTCTATCCGGTTCGGAGTTTTCGAGCAATAAAAATTCGATGATTTTACCATGTGCCCTCACGATTGGGTCACATATTACAGTTGTGGGGTTCCCGAGGGCAGCGCACGCGGAGAGGAACCCAAAGATTACTTTAGTGAAAGATAAAAACGAGGAAGTTATGGTTTCACAGTTCATGATGGAGTTGCGCGGGTTGACAGCGGTGGAAGGGGAGGAACCGCCAAGAATTTTGCATTTTAATCCAAGGTTAAAAGGGGATTTTAGTGGAAAGCCTGTGATTGAGCAGAACACTTGTTATAGGATGCAGTGGGGGACGGCCTTGCGTTGCCAGGGCTGGCCGTCTAGGCCTGAGGAAGAGACTGGTAAGTAGTGATCGTTGAGATTAATTATTTCTTCTGTGTTTTTTTTCAAAGTTATATTAGATAAATGACTGATTGGTGGGGTGGGGTCGATAACTGAATGTTGAAATGGATTGAACATTTTTTATTTGTTTAGTACAAATGAATGCAAGTAATGGTTTGATTGATTTTTGGGTGATTGTATTTGTCGAAACAACGAATGTTGTTGTCTTTACGTCTGAGGGATTTATTATAGATATTGTTGTTGAAGGAATGGATGGAAGTAATCTATTGCGCAGTTTAAGTAATTGTGGTCTGCTTGTTATATTTGGTAGTTCATAGGAATGCTTAGTTGACTAGAAACGAGAATGAACTGGTTGGGTGTGTTTTTTGTTGATTATTGTTTTATCAGCTCTATTAGTATTATAAAATGAGGTGTAGACTGTTTACCTTCTCTGTGCATCCTTCTACAAGGACGTGTATGTGGCGTGTATGTGGTTAAGCCAATTTCTCTGCCTCAATTGTTTCTGCACATAATTGCTTAAGAATAAGGGTATTGGACTGTAGAAGACATATATTTAATATGGAAAGTATTTAACATTTAATAGTTGTCTTCATGTCAGATCAGCCCTTAATAATTTGAATTGAAGGGGTTAGATTAGGGTTTCTTACACTTCTTTAAGATGTGTCCTGCTAGTGCATGCAACTCTCTCTCTTGTTAATTCTTTTTTTTCGAAGCAGAGGTGGTAATCTCTCTGGATTTGCATCATCACATTTGCTAATTGTAATTTTAGTCTCTGTAATTTTGATAATTTTTATTGTACTGCCAAATTGGTTAATTCATTTAGACTGGCTGCAGTTGATGGTAAGTTGAAGTGTGAAAAGTGGAACCATGATGATGACAGTCACTCTGAACAGACTAAAAATAAATGGTGGCTGCTGAGGCGACTGGGTCCCGAAACAAAAAAGGTGGCCTCTGACTGGCAATTGCCATTCCCATTTGAAGAGCACAAGCTTTTTGTTCTGACTCTTCTTGCTGGTTTGGAGGGTTATCATGTTAGTGTTGATGGGAACCATGTCACTTCTTTTCCTTATCATACTGTGAGTAATATAACAGAAATGTTTTAGTTTCATAATCGCTATTGAAGGCTCATAAGTTTGTTTTATAATGGTTTCAGGGATTTACTCTTGAGGATGCCACTGAGCTAACTTTGAATGGGGACATTGATGTCCATGAAGTATTTGCTGCTTCTTTGCCTACATCACATCCTAGTTATGATCCTCAAAGATATCTTGAGATGTCAAGCAAATGGCAAGCTCCACCTCTCCCTGAGAGGCCTGTGGAATTTTTTATAGGTATTCTTTCTGCAGGGAACCATTTTGCTGAGCGGATGGCTGTGAGGAAGACTTGGTTTCAGCATAAACTTGTTCAATCTTCAATTGTGGTGGCTCGATTCTTTGTAGCACTGGTAATTGGGAAACCATCTTAGCTTATGCTCTGTAAATGATTGGTTATGGGCTTAGCATGTAAATGTTAGGTGGA
>JAVXUL010000016.1:3606832-3618235 GCA_035590515.1 Trichilia minutiflora | reverse complement strand
AAATAAAATTTTTAGACAATAATATTTTTATAAAAAATTAAATACATTTTTAAACATAATTTAAAATCATATTTTTATATACAAATTAACTATAGGATTAATATGTGGAGTCCTCGTTAGTAGGATATGTGATGTTTATTGTACCAGGCGTCCTTTGTTTCAGGAATTCCTTCGTCCCAGGTATCTTCTTTTCAGATAACTATCGTTTCATGAACTTTATCTTTTTGGGTTATTTTCTCCTAATCATCCGGAGTGCGTCCCAGCTTTCAGGCATCAGGCTATTGGAGTCCTCAGGTTATTCCGACCCCAGATACCAGGGACTGGCCCTCAAATCCCAGTCACAGTCACAGACAGGATTTCTTTCTTTATTTAGCTCTCCGACAACACCTTACCTAGGAACTATCAGATACGTGCCCTACTATTCAAAAATGAAAATAAACGCTGACAGCAGACCTACTATCAAAGTAGCTACCCCACCATAAAGACATCCGTCCCACTCTCTAATCATTTTCAGATGATGCGACGATGTCAGGCCTGTAACTTTCAAATGTGTCAGTAAGGATATTTATGAAAAGCGGTTGCACTCTGTCCTATGATAGACATCCTGTCATTCCCATTCTTCAATACCTAGTCATTATCATAGAGGCACTATATAAAGACAGCATTTTTCAATGGAGGAGGATTTCTATCTTTTTCTGATTGATAGATTTGGCAAACACAATATTTCCGGAGCTAAAGACTTTCTTCTCTAGCAGCATATTTTCGGTGATCTCTATTTTTAGCTTTAGCCAAATCTAATTTTCATTTTCTTCTTTATTTTTTTCTGGTTTGTCAGAACCGGTATTACCTTCCTTCACTATTTTATGACTTAGGCATCGGAGTTTTTTCGTTAGAAATCTCATTCGACGTCACTTCGAATGTGTTATTATTTTGCAGATTTAGGAGATAAAGTTTCGTCAGAAACAACTAAATATCCAACCATTCTTTGATGAAAAACTCACCGTTTGATCATAGTCACATCGCCTTCATATCTCACCAATTGAGTCATTCTTAGTTGACTGTAAGAAAGATCTACGGACAATTCTCGTATCAAAATTAAAATATCAATTTAAAAAGTTAGAATTGAAAAACAATAAATCTTAGAAAATTTTAATTGGGTTCATTAATGGGCTAATCTCAGTTATTTCTGATTTATTATATATGAATGATAATTAGCTTGTATTGAACGCAAAAATAATTGGAGTTGGTTGATCGCATCCATTGTGTCAATTGCATTCTATTGTTCATAAAATATATCATATAGAAATTCCCATTTGTAGATTATGGTTTGTTTCTCTAAAAATAAGGTAGAATTTGTTTTGTTTAGAAATCCTTTTTCTGTTTGGATTATTATCCCACGAAAATCCGATTAACTTTTATGATTTCTTTAATAACAACGTTAATCTCTATCCAGTTACAAACTGTCAATGAGATGAAAATTAATATTAATTAAGAATTCACATCATAATAAAATTTATAAAATTTAAAATTAGGAAAATGTACAAAATTAACTATATTTTTTTGTGTCTTTACTAAAATAATTGTGTTAGAAAAATTTTAACAAAGTAAATTAAAAATAAAATTTTTAGACAATAATATTTTTATAAAAAATTAAATACATTTTTAAACATAATTTAAAATCATATTTTTAAATACAAATTAAAATCATATTTTCGAATATAATTTAAAATTATATATTTTAATACAATTTAAAATTATATTTTCAAATATAATATACTTTCTAACAAGATACTTTCAATTATAATTTAAAATAATATTTTTAAATATAACTTTTATTTTAATTTTTATGAAAATATTATTATCTAAAAAAATAAAATTTTGATTTATTTTTTAAAATTTTTTTGATATAATTATTTTAATAAATATATTTAAAAATATGGTTAATTTGGTACATTCCCCTAAAAATTATCACATCATTTAATTACACAATTTAAGATTTGAATAACATTTATTGAGTTCTTGATTGCGACGAGTTCTTATTTTGAATTTTTTTTTTCCGAAAAATTCATTGAAGCTGCCACGGTGGCGTAGTTTCCAATGAAGATTGCTTGTCCTCTTCTTAATTTTATTATTTATTATTATTTTCGAAAAATTTATAAATAAAATTCATATATTATTATTATGTAAGTTCAAATTTTAATAAATTCAAATTTACATTATCTTTTTAAATAAATAACTGTAAGTGGAAAAGCAATAATAAATGAAAATTTGATTTAAAGTATAAAATAAATTTGACAAAAAATATATTTTTTTAAAATTTCTGTCATTTAAATTCGTATTCTAAACATATTAATTTATTAATGTATATTTGTATGTCAAATATTGAGAGTAATTAGAGTTATTTTTTTAAAAAATATTGTTAGAGTTATACTAATTATATAATATCTAAATTATTAATAGAGTTATCTAATTACTCATTTAAGATGTGATTATTAGATTTATATTATTTTTATAAAAAATGATAATATTCCTTAAATTCAATCTTAGCAAAAGTCATCCAATGTTCCTTAGAGTTTTAATTTAAATAAATAAAGGACTTAATTTATTTTATTTGTATATAAATAAGTCGTTAAAATAACTAATATACCCTCTTAACGATATCCTAATTGCAAAAAAAAAATTAAATACAATAATAATAATTTAGTCATTTCATAAGGTTAAGGGAGAGGGAGTTATTCAATTCAAGTGGAACATTATATATTTATTTGAAAAATATAAAAAATCAGGATATGGTGGATGTTAATCATGTAAAAATTTTCCCGTTTTAATATAATAATATTTTAAGTTATTCAGTTTGATTTGATAAAAACAAAATACAAAATTTTCCCCGTTTTAAAATAAAAAATGTTTTTTCATTTCAATCTCTCTTCCCGAGCTATTGTGTATAGTTTTGATCACCAACTCTCTTCGTTATCTCTGTTTATTCGCTTGATAGATTATTCGGAATCAAAGGCATAGTTATCTGTCTTCCCGATTCTGTTTCAGTTTTGCTTTCAAAATATTTTTTTGAAATGAGAAAACTGAAATCAGAAAGAATAGACAAATTTGTGATGGTTTTGTTACTAACAAAACAGAGATGGATTCAAGTTTTGATATTCATTGGTTTCTTTTACTTGTTTTTTGTTGTTATACAAATCCCATTTGTTTTCAGAACTGGGTTCAGTTCAATTTCTCAAGAAAACTTAATAACTCGCCCGCATGAACTCAACATTGAACAGGATTTGCAACTCAAAGCTCCATTTCGTCCTGTGAAAGACTTTGTTTCCCAGAACATGAAGTTACCAACTCAGACTCAACCCGCTTCCTTACTATCGAATGGCAAACATAACATTCTTTCAAATATTTCATTTGATACTAAAAATTTCGGTTCCAGTAGTGAATCTGGAGTTTTGCATTTCCACAAGGCGGCTAGAACTGCTTACGAGGTGGGCAGAGAGGTATGGAAAGAACTTGAATCAGGGAATCTTCAAATTGATGCAAAAAGCCAAGAAAACAAATCAGAATTGTGTGAACATTCCATAATTCTATCCGGTTCGGAGTTTTCGAGCAATAAAAATTCAATGATTTTACCATGTGCCCTCACTCTTGGGTCACATATTACAATTGTGGGAGTCCCGAGGGCAGCATACCTGGAGAGGAACCCAAAGATTGCTCTAGTGAAGGATGAAAAGGAGGAAGTTATGGTTTCACAGTTTATGATGGAGTTGCGCGGGATGAAAGCAGTGGAAGGGGAGGAACCACCAAGAATTTTGCATTTTAATCCAAGGTTAAAAGGGGATTTTAGTGGAAGGCCTGTGATTGAGCAGAACACTTGTTATAGGATGCAGTGGGGGGAGGCCTTGCGGTGCCAGGGATGGCCTTCTAGGCCTGAGGAAGAGACTGGTAAGTAGTGATCATTGGGATCTTCTTTAATTATTTCATATTTTTTTTGAAGTTATATTATATAAAGGATTGATTTTTGAGGAGTGGGGTGGGGTCAATAACTGTATGCTGAAATGAATTGATTTTTTTTTTGGTTTATTATAATAAAATGATTGGCAAATAATGCGTTGATTGATTTTTGAGCGATTGTATTTGTGGAAAGAACGAATATTGGTCTCTGTGAGAGATTTATTATAGATATTGTTGCTTAACGAATGGATGGAAGTAATCTATTGTGCAGTATATTTTGTAGTTCGTGGGAGTGCTTAGTTGATTAGAAACAAGAATGAACTGGTTGAGTGTCTTTTTGTTGATTACTGTTTTAGCAGTTGAATTAGTATAAAATGCGGCGTAGACTGTTTACCTTCTCTGTGTATTCTATTGAAGGACGTGTATGTGGTTAAAATTCCTCAACTGTGTCTGCACACACTGCTTCAAAATCAGTGTATTGGACTGTAGAAGACATATTTAATATGGAAAGTATTTAACATTTAATAGTTGTTTTCATGTTAGATCAGCCTTCATAATTTGAATTGAAGGGGTTAGATTGGGTGACTTATACTTCTTTAGCGTGTAACTCTCTCTCTAGTTGATTCTTTCCTTTTGAAGCAGAGGAGGTAATCTCTTTGGAGTTGCACCATCATATTTGCTAATTGTATTTTTGGGCTCTTTAATTTTGGTCATTTTTATTGTACTGCCAAATTGGTTAATTCATTTAGAGTGGCTGCAGTTGATGGTAAGTTGAAATGTGAGAAGTGGAACCGTGATGACATTCACTTGGACCATACTAAAAATAAATCGTGGCTGCTGAGGCGGCTGGGTCCTGAAACCAAAAAGGTGACCTCTGACTGGCCATTGCCATTCCCATTTGAGGAGCACAACCTTTTTGTTTTGACTCTTCTTGCTGGTTTGGAGGGCTATCATGTTAATGTTGATGGGAAGCATGTCACTTCCTTCCCTTATCGCACTGTGAGTCATATACCAAAAATGTTTTAGTCTCATGATCACTATTGACAACTCATAAGCTTGTTTTATAATGGTTTCAGGGATTTACTCTTGAAGATGCCACTGAGCTAACTTTGAATGGGGACATTGATGTCCATGAAGTATATGCTGCTGCTTTGCCTACATCACATCCTAGTTATGATCCTCAAAGATATCTTGAGATGTCAAGCCGATGGCAGGCTCCACCTTTTCCTGAGGGCCCTGTGGAACTTTTTATTGGTATTCTTTCTGCAGGGAACCATTTTGCTGAGCGGATGGCTGTGAGGAAAACTTGGTTTCAGTATAAACTTGTTCAATCATCAAATGTGGTGGCTCGATTTTTTGTAGCACTGGTAACTGAAAAACCATTTTAGCATAGGCGCTGTAAATGATTGGTTATGGGGTTAGCATGTAAATATTAGGTAGGAGATGCTAAAATTAAATTTCCATTTTTACATGTGAACAGCATGCAAGGAAAGAAGTAAATGTTGAGTTAAAGAAAGAAGCAGAATTTTTTGGTGACATTGTTCTCATTCCTTACTTGGATAACTATGACCTTGTTGTGTTAAAAACCATTGCCATCTGTGAATACGGGGTGAGTGGTTGAGTAATTACAATTTCAAGTTGAATGAATAATTGCTTTTCTTAGAGATCATGTAATGACTTTTGATTTTCACAGACTCGCACCGTGTCTGCCAGGTATATAATGAAATGTGATGATGACACATTTGTAAGAGTAGATGCAATTATTAACGAAGTTAACAAAGTACCTGAGGGCAAGAGCCTGTATATTGGGAACATCAACTACTACCATAGGCCTCTGCGCCATGGCAAATGGGCAGTGACATATGAGGTATGGATGGACATACTGGACTTTTGATTTCATCAAGTAGTTCATTTCTGTATTTTCTGGGTTTATTTGAACTTCAACTTGCATCTTCAATTGATACAGTATAGTTTCGAGTGGAATGCTCATAGTTTTAATCAAATCATATGCATACTAATCCAAAGAATTGAAGTACAGCTTGTATCTCTTCTTTCTCTATCATTCCATTCCACTTTTCAGTCAGGTTTTACTAGTTTGCTTAAGAAAATTCCTGTGGCTATGCTTGCTTTTGTTAAGCAGAATATGTTTCTCTTTACCATAACACAATTATTCTTCATATTTGCATTTGTTAATTTTTTAAAGTTCTATCTTCTTTCCGGCACTTTCCAAGTCACAGTCAAACTTGCATATTGCTTCTTTCTTTTGCAATGTTTTCTCTTTGAGATAACACAATTACCATTTATTCCTCATTCGCTGGTGGTTGCAGGAGTGGCCAGGGAAAGATTATCCGCCCTATGCAAATGGGCCAGGCTACATTTTGTCCTCTGACATAGCTCAATCCGTTGTGTCTGACTTTGAAAGCAATACATTAAGAGTAAGCAATGAGTGCTTGAGTTTGGGTGGGTGTGTTTTCAGGCTAACTAACAGGCAGGAATCCGTGTGTCTGTTGTGTAAGAAGCACGTGTTGGTTGCTTTCTTTATTTAAAATTAAAAGAATTTTAATTTTTGCAGTTGTTTAAGATGGAGGATGTGAGCATGGGACTGTGGGTAGAGCAGTTCAACAGCACGAAACCTGTAGAGTTTATACACAGCTTAAAGTTCTCCCAAAATGGGTGCATAGAAGGTTATTATACGGCTCATTACCAGTCTCCAATGCATATGATCTGCTTGTGGGACAAATTGCAAAAGCTAGCGATTGCTCATTGTTGCAACACGAGATGACAATTGGTATTCCGTGGTGGTATTCAGTGACCATCTCCAGAATGAAGAACTAGATGAACAAATTTTGCACTCATAACCATTCATTGTATATTCTGCGGTCAGCTGTATTTGGGCTTTCCCTTCAAATGCCCTTTCAATTCTTTTATTTTTAGCTCGCTCCCTCTTGTTCTTTTTTTTTTTTTTTTTGGTTTTCTGTCAGGGGAAACATTTTGGAGTTTCCTATTTTTGTAAATTACACCATAACAACGATAGTTGCAGCATTATTAGGAAATTGGATGCCATTTACATCCATAAATATTAGCTACCTTGTTTGTCTTTATAATCTGTCCATGAATTTCAATTGAGTCTTTCACAGAATTATAATCTGGCTAGAAAATAACATAATAATCAATTACAAAATTGTAGAATTATAGCAATGCGACGCTACAATGCGGCTTGTTTTGCTGGAAATTATATTCATGTTCCATTAGAATGAGCAGCATGGCAGGCTTGGGGCTTCAGAACAGGAATTTTATTTATTTTTAGTCATTTTTGAATCGCAATTTTTATGGTGTAAGATTATTTTGGGTAAACACAATGTAGTTTCTGCTGTTTTTAGGCCCTATCTAGTGGATTACCTAACACACAGTGGAAAAATGGCCACTAGTTGTCTACATTGATAACTACGATAACATGATGAATAAAAGCGACTAGCCAAAAACAAAACAGTAGTCCTAAATATACGAACATTCAAGTGTCTACAAATATAAAAGTTGGAGAAATTTAAAGGATTACAAATTCAACCCCTTGACGTGCCTTTTCCTCCAACTGTCTGGCACGCACTCTAGCAGCTGCTTTTTCGTCCCTATCCTCCGACTCTGACGCAGATCCCAGGGCATATGGGCTAGCAGAATTAATGATCATTTTCTTAAGCATGGTGGCATTTTCAAGTAAATAGAATGCAAGTTCAAGATCAATCGGATGCCCAACGAACCCAACAAATTCCACAATCTTGAGATGCTGATGAGGGGACTTGGGAAACTGACGAATTTTTCTTGCTCGACTATGGCCAGTATGTACAAACTGCAACAACGCAAAACAAGCAACATATAGATAAAGAAAATTTATTCTTAATCTAATATTTTCAATACTATCTATCACAGACGCAGACAAAAGCCAATCATTCTGCAGCACCGATGATTACTGTTTACCCAATTGCACGTAGAATCATCTGACCCAATCCTTAAATTATCAACATCATCACTCTCTTACAGGTTACCTCTCTTTTAATTGAGTACAGAATCATACAAAGGATGATCAAATACAACACTATGCCAAAAGATTTGAATACTTACATGACCACAATAAAACCAAAACTTAAGCATTTTATTCGTAAGCAATCATTACACGACTGAGTTCCCAGCAAATTTTTGCACCTATAACTTATTGGTGATTATTGCAATTTAGTACTGTTACTACAATCTTAGAACTTAGACAGTTGCTAACTGTAGCCATATCATAAATTCAAAAGAAGAATATACGACTTTACCGCGACTATTATAATAAACCATACAATATATATTCCAACTGACATATTAGTGAGTAACACATATTAAAATATTTACCAGTAGGGTAAACTTCTTCAAAAAGGGGCATGCCTTTATCATGCAAGTTAACCCATCGACGCTTTTTCTATCAGGTGCAAAAACCTTAAATGTCAAGTATCTTAGTTTAGGTAATTCACAAAACGGAAATTGTGTATCCTGAAAAAAAAAACAGAGAAAAAAATAACTATTTAGAGTTAAGAGTTAAATTGGAACTCACACACATAAATTTTGGAGTTCTAACCTCATACAAGTGCATGTGCAACTCAAGACTCTGCAGCTGAGGGAGATACTTCATAATTGGTTCAATAAGATATCTTAGTGGAGTGTCAGAGTACCCACCAATAGTTGCATCAATAAGCTGGGGAACATTCTCCATAGTTAACTTGATTTCTCCTCCATAATACTTAAATGACAGAATACTTGGGGCAGAAATTTCAACTTCTTCAAGGGAAAAGCAACAGTATAACTCCAGGTACTTCAATCTTATTGATGAACCAACCACCTTTAAGCTTACTAAATGTGGCGTGTCGACATTTGTCACGGATAATCGCTCAAGTAGTGGACAATTGTATATAAAAAACTCAAGAATCTCACTAGAAAGGTTCACATCAGCTAAACAAAGCGATTTCAAAGACATGAGACTAGATAAACCAGGGGGACTTCGAAGGCTGTTATAAAACTCTTGTGGAAATGTAAATTGTTTCTTACCAAACACTCCACCCAAATTCAACACAAACTTTTGAACATTTTTTGAAAGTGCTTTGTGAATCCAATTAGTAATGTTACTTCCATGACACTCATACAATTGATAATATATTCCGAACTCATTTATCGTTGGATTTCTATGCAACTCCAAAACTTTATCCACGCAGCTGATATACTCAGACCTTGCTATAGACTTTTCTTCTCTGTTTCCCATTCCCATAAGCTGCCTCAGCTTTCGTAAAGGATAGAAGTTGAGGTTAGAGGTATACATCCACAGATATTTCCATCTAGTAGAAAGGACCGAAGTCCTTGCTGCTTCCTTAACATTTAACCGACTGATTATATCAATAAGAATTTCATCGGGAAGTATACTGAACCAATCCGGATCCGGCTGATGGATAGTAAATAAAAATTAACAAAGCATTCAGCATCATAATTAACAAAATGAGCATCATAAAAGGATTAGAAAGAACAACAATCACAATAACGTTACGGGTTGAGAAAAGGCCTATTGTCAAAATCTTCTCCACAATATAAGCCAAAGTGGAGTTCCCATAACTTACCTCGGGCAATGAGGGTTAAAGGTTTCGTAAAAAACTGAACTTTTCAACAGTAATGATAGTCACGATGCTGTAACGAATAAATAAGTTTAATAACAAACCCTCTTCCGTTTACGTGCCGTTGAAGAGGTCCATCTCTTTCTCTTCCCCATTCTCTCTGGAAATATTCGAAATTTTCATCGTTAGTAGTATCAACTACAAAATCTAAATCATCCTACAAAGTGACTGATATTAATAAACTCAATGCAGGACGAAGAAAATCAAAATTTACCACCGCCTTAAAGAGATTTCAACTACTAAATCTTTCGATATGCTACGAAACATCGAATGGCAATTAGCTGCTGGATGAATGGATTTGTTCACAGATTGTGCTTGTGCTTGTGCTACGCAAAAGGTAAAGTCAGCCTACAAAAGAAATCTTTTCGACTTAGTCGATCCAGTATATTTTTGTTTTCCCATGTTGTGTTAGTGAATAGTAAGATCATGCTACAGTATTTCTGTACCAACGATTAACTTTTGTTTTATATTTTTATAAATTTTTATTATACTTTTCAATTGTTTTGTTATTATTTTTAATTTTTATAATTAATAAAAATAAAAAATAATAATAGAAAATTTGACGGTTCAAAAACCAAAACCAAATTATTTTTAAAAAGTTTTGTATTGTAATTTATGATTTTTTTATTTTTTTATAAATAATAAAAATATTAAAAATTAAAACATATAATAAAAAAATTAAAATATCTAATCCAAAAAAAAAAAATGATGATTCGTACCATTATTATCATAGCCTGCCCTTTAAATTATGTAATTATATTTTTGAAATTGAAGACATTATAACACTTGTTTGGGAAAAAATATATTTTTCAATTTTTTTATTTTAAATATATATTTTTTATTTTAAGGACACAAATGAGAATATCAAAAGAAAAGTAGGTGTTTGTGTAAATTTGCTATATGTTTTAGAAAATATATAAAAGCCAAAGGATTGTTTAACGGCTAATAACATTTATACTCTCGACAAAATGTTTATATTTAATTTATTTATATTTATATTTTTTTATTGATATTATTAAAGGTTATAATATATTTTATTTTTAAATAAATAGCATAATAAGAAGTTAGTTTGATAGTTAAGATTTTGCTTGAAATTCTATGTGTGTGAGTTCAAATTTTATTATTTAGATTTATTTTTAAAATTTAAATTTTCATCTAAGTTGGGTCATTTCACTTAGTTTGAATTAAATAATAAAGTATTTTTTTTTAATTATATTTTCAATCTGTCCATTCTAAATTCGAATTTAATTGAAAAATCAAATATAAATAATTATTAAATCATCATCTCTGTTTATTAAATAGTAAAATTAAAATAATCAAATTAATAAAAGTAAGATATATATGAACTTAAGAACTTTGAACATTGTTTTTGTTTGAATTTGAAGGAGATTAATATATATATATATATATCAATTAATAGTATTACAATCCCCAAATGGATGGTCATGTGGTGGGGGTTGGGTTTGAAACCTTGAGGTCCGAAGTTCAATTTTCACCCTATCATCTTTGTTGAAATGCTTAGGGTGTTAGGTCTTAGTTTTTTTCAGTTGTTTGGTATTGTCTGTGATAGGGTATCACAGGCACTTCGGGCTTAAACCAGGGCTTGGATTCCCGTGACAAATCTCGAGACAAGCAAATTTCGGGGATATTGACTGGCGATTGGAGTTTTCGGGTTTTCAAAAAAAAAATTAATAGTATTTTTTTTTTTTTTTGTAACCCGGAACTCCGAACTGCCAGCCAACACCCCTGGAGACTCGTGCCA
>JAVXUL010000016.1:3560252-3579984 GCA_035590515.1 Trichilia minutiflora | reverse complement strand
TTAATATATTTTAAAATTATTTTATTATTTTTATATGTATAAATAGTTGTATTGAGTATGAATAATATGAAGAAGAAGAAGAAAAATATTCTCTTTCAAACTCTCTCCCAAAAACTCCAGCAGTGGTATCAGAGCCGATGGTTTGATCTTAGAAAATTGTGAGATTGAGTAAGCAAAATCACTCAACTCGACTCAATAGCCCGCAATTCAATGGCTAGCAACAACACGGTATCAGAAGAAATACCCATGAGAATGGAACAAGATTCCGAGGAGGGAGAGAAGTGCTCCAACACAATAAATTTTTGGAGAGATGTGCTCCAATTGAACGTTGATGAGAAGTGCATCAACAAGTGAAGCGAAATGCTTCACAAATTGAAGGTTGATGAGAAGTGCATCAACAAGTGAAGAGAAGTGTTTCATAAAATCTGAAAATTTTGGAGAGAAGTGCTCCAGGAAAATTGAAGTGAAGAGACGTGCTTCACAAAATCTGTAAAATTAAATCTAATTTGATATCTGTAACTTTGAATTAAGAAAAGTGTTGAAGAATGATCCAAAGTATTTTTAAATAGTAATAAAAATTATATTAAAATAGATCTTTTAAAATAATTTATTTGATTTTTAATAAAATAGAATAGTTATATAATATTAAAAATTTAATATATTTTTAAATTATTTTATTATTTATATATATATAAATAATTATATTAAATATGAATATATTCTCTTCCCAAACCCTCGATCAACAACTCCAACAAGTATCTATAAAGTTTGATTCTATAAAGTATATAATAAAATAATTTTATCAACTATGCAAATGGTATAAAATGCCAAATTCTTATTAAAAAAATGCTGTGAAATATCAATTAGTTATCAACTGGGTTAGTTCACCGTATGTGCCGTTAATAAAATTTCTTCGGACATTGTTTGTCATTGTTTATCCACATAGGCAAAGACCGAAAAAGAATGGCCAGGGATTTGAGCACGAGGATGAGTGTGAAAAGTATAAGCATCCAAAAGCAGCACAATAATTGCTCCCCCATAAAGGTCTACTTAATAAGACTTTTCCATTCCTAGTTATAGGACTAGGCCATGTGAGTGATATGACTACACCAACTGTGAGCAACTGTTTGCAGAGAACTGGTGGTCCCTTCCTTTCCTTTGGTTACGAAGAATAATGCATGCCATTGCTTTTCTGTTAGTTGTTGTTGTCCCATTTTGACTGAAATAACAAGCTACCCATAGGATCACTCCGTCAAGAGAGATTGGAGTTATGAGAAAAATCTTAAATGGTCCGCATTCTATTGGAATAAAATTAAAACAAATAAAAAATTATAAATATATATAGTAAAATTTAATGTACCATGACTTCCAATGATTAAAAAACATTTTAAAATTGCTCCTGTGACGTGATGTCCTTTGATGAACAAATGAAGATGGTCTGGCCATGGGTGCGACCTTCCTTATTTCGATTTGAAGTAATGCGGAATAAAATTTAAAAGTATTAAATATTAATTAAAAACTAATTAAATTTTAATAAAAATGAATGTTATTAATAATTTTATTTTTAAATTAAATAAAAATTAATAATATTAAACATGTCTTAAAAATGATTTCTAAGTTTGTATTCATACTATGACTTGATAGCTTTCACTGTGGTTTCAGACACATCTGTTTCTTCCATGAAGCTTCCTTGATCCTAGTGCACCAAACCCTGGCTCAAGCACGCAACAGTTTTTTTTCTCATCTTTTTGAACAGAATTGATGGAGAATGACTAGGAAATGACTTGGACAAAACAAACATGTATAAATTTAAACCAAACATAATAAAAAATACCCACGACACCCTTCAAAATTCATCAATTTGTTTTGACAATCGATGTCACCAAGTCCCACTTTGCTTTGCTTATTGAGATGCTCTCTTGTGGTTGTGGAGTTGTACTTTGCAAAATTTGTTCTTTTCAACCATAGTCCACGTGGACCCAACAATCACATCGTATTTGGGAGAAAAAGATATATTATTATTTGGGTTGAAAATAAATCGGTCACTTTCTCACTGTACCTACTCTAGGTTTCATTCCTAACTTTATTGAATTCATATTGGCATGATCCAAAGGCTGGCATCACTAAATGCATAGCAAATCTTATCATTAATCTCTCTTCTCTTGAACGCAAAAAGTGTAAATCGAAAAGGGGAACCTTGAGTTTATAGAACAGAAAAGCAAATCGAAGATGGTTCCAACAACAATGATGGAGATGTGGACGACAATGGGTTCTACAATTGCAAGTTTCATGTTTGCTTGGGCTATCATTCGCCAATACTGCCCTTATGAAGTTCGCCGCTACTTTGAGAAGTATACACACAGAATCAGGGGTTTCTTTTATCCTTACATCAAGATTTCAATCCATGAATTCACCGGAGATCGTCTCAAACGTAGTGAGGCTTATGCTGCTGTTGAGGCTTATCTCAGTGTGAATTCATCCAGGAGTGCTAAAAGACTGAAAGCTGAGATGGGAAAAGATAGCAGCAACTTGGTGCTTAGCCTGGATGAAAATGAGAGAGTTACGGATGAGTTTCGTGGGGTTAAAGTTTGGTGGGTTTCAAGTAAAGTTGTGTCGCAAACAAGGAGCATGCCATATTATACGGAGCAAGAAAAGAGATATTACAGGCTTACATTTCATAAGCGGTATAGGGAGATTATAACGGAGGCTTATTTGGAGCATGTGGTGAAGGAAGGGAAGGAAATCAGGTTGAGAAACAGGCAGAGGAAGCTCTATACAAATAGTCCTGGTTATAAGTGGCCCAGTTACAAGCAAACGATGTGGAGTCATATTGTGTTCGAGCACCCTGCAACATTTGATACAATGGCATTGGAGCCGGAGAAGAAGCAGGAGATTATTGAAGATCTCGTGACTTTCAGTAAAAGTAAAGATTTTTATGCTAGGATTGGCAGGGCCTGGAAAAGAGGGTATCTTCTTTACGGTCCTCCAGGGACTGGCAAGTCTACTATGATTGCTGCAATTGCTAATTTGTTGAATTATGATATTTATGATCTTGAGCTCACTGCAGTGAAGGACAATACAGAGCTGAGGAAGCTTTTGATTGAGACAACCAGCAAATCAATTATTGTAATTGAAGACATAGATTGTTCACTTGATCTAACGGGTCAAAGGAAGAAGAAAGCAGAGAAATTATCGGATGAGGAGAAAGAAAAGTTGGACAAGGAGATTTCTCGGAAAGAACCAAAAGAAGAGGGCAGCAGCAAAGTCACTCTGTCAGGACTACTGAATTTTATTGATGGACTCTGGTCTGCTTGTGGAGGGGAGAGACTGATTGTGTTCACTACCAATTATGTGGAGAAGATTGATCCAGCTTTGATAAGGAGGGGCAGAATGGATAAACATATAGAGCTTTCTTACTGCAGTTTCCAGGGGTTCAAAGTGCTTGCAAATAATTACCTGAGGGTGAAAACTCATCCATTGTTTGATACAATTCAAAGATTGATGTTAGAGACCAATATCACTCCTGCTGATGTTGCTGAGAATCTCATGCCTAAGTCTCGATTGGATGACGAAGAGAAATGTCTTTCAACCTTGATTCAGGCTCTCGAGGAAGCAAAGGAAGAAGCAGCTAGGAAGAAAGCTGAGGAAGCAGAAGAGAAGGAGACGATCAACGAAAAAGATGCTGATCCAAAAGTAAACAAAGAAAAAGAAGAAATATCATGAAACAGAAACGCAACCTTGTTAGGAATAATTTTTTGATGACTTAAGTCTGTTTCATTTATGGAGTTTTCATCATATAGAAATAATTTATGTAACACTTGAACCCTATTTGATTCCAGAGGAAAACTGTTTTAAGATCATATTAAATTAAAACTAACAGACCAATAAAAGGAAACGAGGGCAATGCAATCAAAGTACACAACATCAATATATATATATATATAGAACAACATAATCGAGCACAGTTGAAAGTAGAAGAATGTTGAAATCGCAAGAGAAACAATAGTTACCATTTGAGGGAGGTTGGTTCTATTACAACAAAGATGACATTTTCCAACCTCAATATGTCACCAAACCGATCCAACCAACCCAAATACTCAAAGAGGTAGATCATTCTCAAGATCATGAAATATAAACTACAGCGCTCGAACAACTAAAAGACAAACTTTTCAGTTACAATATTAGTAAAAAGGTTATTGTACATCAATGGGATAAGCTAAATATCTCTCAACGAATTCCCAACTGCCTGTCTGTTGTAGTTCTTTTTCGTAGTTTTTTTTTTAAATGTAGACATACTAAAAAATGACTACCTAATCTACATAACTCTCGGAATCATGTTGCTCACTGCAGCAAATTTTAGAAAGAATTGCCTCAGGGTAGCAACTTAGATTAAGCCATGGAAGGGCTCTGATTGTAACTTCCACAATGAGCTTAATCCAAAATTTATATTTCTTACTATCGTACACTAAGCTTCACCAAAAGAGAACTACAATCCTAGCTTTCCAGCATAGTGGGAAACTCTATAAATTATCTGTATCTTCATCTTTTATTGAGTTTGGGCCATCATCAAAACCAGAAACTGGGGCAAGCTCGTTCAGGTCAAGGAAACGTCTCTTCTTTACACCCTCAACTTCATTTTGGCCAGGGCTGTTTGGCTTCTCTGGTGGCTGGCTTTGCCCTTTCTCAACAGTCTCTGCATAACTTGCAACAGGTTGATCAGCTTTTATTTCCTGCTCATCATTGCCATCTGATTCTTGACTACCTGTTGAATACCCTGCACTCTCACTTGCATCTGACTGTTCATCCGATTCATTGGACTTATTGGGTTTTGCTGACTCTGTATCTGATTCTGACATTTCATACTGTCGGTAATTAATGCGGGTTCTGGTGGCCCTTTTACTGCGTCTTAAACCTGACTGGATCTCATCTACTGACCTCAATTTCGTTTCCCTACGAGTACGGCCAGGCAATTTCTTAACTTTTTGAGGCCCATCACTGTCCTCACTGATACTCAAGGAATCTTCTTCTTCTTCCTCATCCTCAGGATTTTCTTCATCCCAACGGTACTCCTCATCTCCTTCGGAGCTGCTGGACAACTTTCTCCTCTGTTTGCGTTTCCTGAGATACTCATCATCATATACAACTTCTCCAACTATGTCATCATCACTGTCAAAATCAGCCTCATTATCTGAAACTGCTTCAACGAACTCTTTAACTGAATATCGTTGAGGCCTCTGTCTTCGCCGATTGCTATATAGAGTTTATTTCATAATTAATTCATTTAAGTCACAAGGTAACAAAATATATACAGAAACTTATCTTACCTTCTGTCCAATGGTTCAGATTTATGCTCTTCATCAAAATCATCATAATCAAGCGAATTTGGAGACAGTGCACTGAAAGTGATGTGTTCGGAGGCATGTGTAGAATCACTCCATTTACCATTTGTAGAAGCTTCAGGTTTGGAACCAAGTTCTCTTCTTTGCGTAGGCTCTGGGGATGGTGGTTTCCACCTGATGCAAAAATAGAGAATGAGAAAATCAATCAACAGAATATCGTATAAAGATGCAATGTTGCCTTTTAACAAGCTATGTAGAATGTAAACCCGAAAATAAGTATGTTTAGGGATAATTCCATACTTAGTTATGTTGATAGCCTCATTGATTGACCGGTCATAATCATCTGCAAAAGCGGTTGATGCATATCAGATTTCCACCGTTATCCCAAACTTAGGTTTTGCTTATTACTGTAACCAAAACAAAATATTACAAAAATAATCAAAGTAGATTTTTCTTGCTCTCACCAAATGTATAAGTGACCGGTTTTCTGTCCCGAAGAGAGCGTCCTGGAGTAAGCCCATCAACATTCAGGAAGTTATCAAGAAGCAGAGCTTGTCTGTGTTGCTTTTTCAGTAATTTTTCTTTCCTCTGGGACCATAACAGCAAATGACAATCTAGTATTATTTACCGAAACCAAAGTACAGAGACCATAAATGATTGAGAACATCACAAAATGCAATAAAAAAGCAAATTCTTTTTCAACTAGTTAACCAAACACAACCAGAAGATTTTGGCCAAAAGCTAGTTCTAGGTACCTTATGTTCCTTCTCAATTTCAGGAAGCATATCGATCTTTAACTTCTTCCCTAGGGAAGTCTCAGTTCTATTTTTACTTGAAAAAAGCTTTTCCTGCAGCAGCAATACAAAAATATTAAAAGAGAATAAGATAAATAAAAAATTAAAAAAAAAAAACTTCATATCCTCTCCTAACTATATGGTAATTGGCATCAAGTTTGAAACTCTTAAAATCTCACAACTCAGAAAGCCAAAATATTTCACTTTACATGTGAAAAGACAATTTTACAAACGTACAGAGACATCTTGAAATTCTTCCAAATTAGTTGCAACTGTTTCCCACTGGTATGTCGCATTGGGAAGGACATGAGAACCCCTGGCTTTCACTTTCTTCACCTCAACCTTTCTTATCTCCCTGTACAACCGATGACCTATTACTGGGTCATCTTCATACCTGCACCAATAGATAGATGGCTTATATAAGCAGTGCCACTCAAAAATGCACGGGGATTCACAAGCTCATCAGATGAGAAGTTATCTGGTCAGTTATATACAAAACTAGAAATTACACGAAGAAAAAAAATTAATTAAATTCATTATGAAGACGTTTAACTATGTTACCAGTAGTTAATTCCATACAAATCACCCCCAACACGTTCTTTACGAAATGCCGAAAGTTGAACACCATGTTTAAGTGAGTTGTCAATATAGCTCCGGATATCATCTTGCTGCAGAATATGACTAAATGAGATTCAACTCCTCTCAGAAAAATGAACAACAATCACAAGAATAGTAATAAAACAACAAATGCTGCATACATTCAATTCATAAGGTGTTCTTTTTTTTTTCCTTTGAAAAGATCTGAAAATTAAAAAAAGTTGAAGCTTAAGTAGAACCCAAAAAATGATGCTATACCTATTCTATTCACAAGGTTTTTGTTGGAAAAGATCTGAAAATATAAAAAAGGGTTGAAATTCTGTAGAATCAAAATGATCATGGATACAGAATACTTAATATATTGCCATAAACGGTATTAATACGTAACTTCACCAAATATCACACAAAAAGAATAACCCAGCCATAAGCAGTCCATGTATGTCAAAAAGCATAACACTCATTAGAATAGTGACAAAGATTATTCACATAAGCTATTACTTGCTCAGGCAATCAACAAAAAGGTTTTAGATGAAGCAACTGAGCTTTTTCTGGCATTTATAACTTTTACAAGCGTATAACAATAGATTTTGCAGTTAACTTATATTATTTGGAGAACTTATCATCAATGGTTATGCTTCAAATCACACAGAAAACCAAGAAACAAGTATCATAGTATATGTGATTGTGCAGAGTATAGACTATGCTGACAAATTATACGAGGATATCAATCTAAATCACAATTAAAATCATGGAATATATAACATAAATAAAGAGAAACAAAAGTAGAACAGAACCAAATTGAGGAATTATTGCTACCAGACATCCAAAAATTGACCAACTTAGACCAGTAATCAACAAACACATTTAAGATGGCAATCCTAAGTCATCAACAGAATTCGAGAACTATTTATAAGGTGATCTTAAAAATCCTAAAACAAAACTGCTCTGAAGTTGTCTAGAAATCCACACAACAAATGAATTTGTTACAGTAGATACAAGGTCAGCTATTCTTTATGATAAAAGATGTTGATTGATATACAATAACAAATTCAAAATACAAGTAAACGGAAGATAAGACTGTTAAATTATTAATAGTGATGATGGCAATATGGAATATATAATTAAGACAATATTTCTTTTGCAGAAGATTATGACACCCCAACTTGAGGCAATATAAGTGCTTCTCAATCTGTTGTAGCAGAAAAGCAAATATACCTATTGAAGCCCCAAAAAGATGTCACACAATAGAACAAAAAAAGGCCAATAATTTAACTAGAAATAAGGTTCCAGATTTAAATTGCGTCGGAAGATTCAGGATCCTACTTTAAGTAGTCTGGAAAGCAAGACTTTATTGGACTGGCAGATTTTCTATACAGACCAATTCAATAAAACCATGATTATGGATGAAGCACAAATAAGCAAAACAAGTTTCAAGGTGCAATTGAGAGAAATAGATAAGTCGGGAACACCATCGGTCAAGCAGAAAGTATTTAATTCCAAGATTTATAAGGTATTATTTACTAATGACAGGAATACCTCAACACGGATATCACAGAGTGCTTTCAAGATAACTACGCGAACACCAGGATCCAGTGTTTTATATACTTCAATCTCCGTCCTAATAAATTAGCATGGCATGCCTCGTTAGCAACACAAAGATAATTATATAATATGTATTTCAAAGATGTGTAGACACTTACCCATGTGAGGCAACTATAGGAAGATCCCCTTCTGCAACCTAAAGTAATATTACAAGCCCATGTTAACATTGAACTAATATGTATGGTGCATTATTATCATCAGTTGACAAGAGTAAAATGATCAAGTTACCCAATGCCACCAGTCTCTTAATTTTCTGCATAGAACAGTGACCCAGGTATCACGTGTGAGGGCCATTCGCGTAATAGGAGGGATTGCCTATAACAAGGAAAACTAAAACCAATAAGCAGTAGAACTTAAATTAGCACATGATAGTACTACAATCAATAATATATTAAATTTTCAAATAACATTCCAACAACAGTTCAGATTGCATTACATAATCCAAATCTATTGTGTAAAAAGGAAAATGTTGATAATATCCCATTTAAACATGGCTTGAATCTTTGAAAAATTAATCAGATTGTACAGTGAGATCTACTACTCAAAATCCTGAGGTCTAGCAAATACACCAGCTACAAGACCAACATCATTCATTATCACTTCATCCTCAGAGATGGTCACCCTCCTGTCAAAATTTCCAAACATCGGGTGAATCAGTACAAACAATTTGTTTGGCCATTTAGAAATCCATCTTTCGGCAAGAAAGGACAAACAAGAAAGGGAGCAAGATAGCTGGTAGGTAAAGGGTAAACTTTGAAACAGAACACATCCAAGATAAACCTCCTCTAAGGCTTCTTACCATTTACTAAAGCAAACTATCCCAATTAGTGCTTAAAAATGCCTGAAAGACCAAAACAATGGCTAAATTTGAGCAGCAACACCAATGTCAGTGAAAAAGAGTTGCACAATAAATTTTTGAGAACTTTTTTTTCTAGTTATCTGCGCTACCACTGCCAGCACCAGGAGAACCTTTTTCTATGAGTGCACGTTTTGACTACTACCAAAGTCACACATCAAACTTCAATTAAAGCTTCATGTGAGAGTCAATTTTTTGCATATTTTCTCCACTAAAAAGTCCACACTCAATTATCTAGACATGCTTTAGGGTGAGATCAACCCAGGACTAACTAGCCCACTCAATGAAAATCTTCTTCATACATTGCTCACTGTCTATATAGCACTTATTTTGTGTCATTTATAGAACAAGAGGTTTAATTAATATACTTTTCTTTCAATATTCAAAGGCATCCCTAGAACATGCACTGGAAGGAATCATTTCAAAAACTAGGAACTTGTAGGCTGAGACTTGAAACCTACAAAATGTACTCGTAATGAATGCATTATAAGATTTGTAGATATAAGACAGACGAACACAACTTGTTACAATGTTTTGGAATTCTATTTATGCTATGGCAACCAATCAGCTTAATGAAAAAATATAATTTTATAGCTCTATTTAATTTCATTTACAAAATATTCAGCAGTTGGAATTTCCTTTTAAGGTGAAATTACTTGTCACAAACAGAACATTCCAAATTCCTGCATACAGTTTTTACCATTAATCATATGCGAAAAGTTTCCCTTAATGATAATCGCATTACCTTAAGCCATTTTTGCATCATAAAATCACATTTTCAGCTGTTCTCTACTCAAAAAATACCTCCTTCCACATTCCAAAGTATATTAAAGCTGTTCTTCACTACTTCCCTTGCTTAAAATATGGAGAATATAGTAACCCAAACATCAACATAAGCAGTAAAGAACCACATTTGCTTCCTCCCCGTCCAAAGCTTTTAACTTTTGCGGTACATTAACTCATTTAGTGGAAACAAACACAAAAAGAAAAACGAGAGAGAAGAGAATTTTAGTCTTGAAAGTACAGGCATTGTCACACTTAGAACTGAACTAATAAGCAAAAAGCTAAATTTCAACTACGAACTGAAGAGAACTAAAACTACCAACACAAAGTAACATTAAGACAAAATTCAATGCACCAACCTTTAAAATAGGTATATGTATATCACACAAAGTATCATTTGGAGTAATCAACGCCGTCTCGAACTCCTCCGCCGAAAACTCTGCCTTTATATTTAACAACGGCCTAAATACCTGCAACACAAAAGCAAAAAAAAAAAAACTTGATTCACTGCACAAAACAAAAATGGAAACTTTGCAAATCAAAAACTCCTCACATGCAAGAAATTAAGAACAGAAGCTAACTCCCACATGCCCCGGAGACTCCACCGTGGCAACTGCGATGGCGGTGGGTCACCGAGCAACGGGGTGACTGGCTTGCAATTGGCACTGCATGGCTGCGGCGACTCATCCAACTTCTCCCGTTGCTCCTTCTTCTTCGGCTTCCTGTCGATCACGGCCTTCGCCTGTGCCTGTGCAGCAGCGTAAAGCCTCTGAGCCGTCCGTAGAGTACACGCGCGTGAGGGACGGTTGCTTCTATTTACTGGTGCCGTGGGTGTGGTCGTAGCGTCGTTTTGTGGAGACTGTGCATCGTTTTGTGGTTTATGGTTCTGGATCGGAGAAGCTGGAGAGGATTCACTGGACATAGTTTGGGAGATCGAGAGGGTTTAGATTAGTTACGGTAGGATTCCATGTATAGGATCATGGGTTTAGGCATTTAGGTTAAGAAATCAAACTGGAAGATGTTAATGCTGTTGCTTGCTGTTGTTTGTTGTGTTAATAGTAAGAAAGAAGAGAAAGACAAGAAAACTGGATTAGGATTTAGGACATCAAGGTACAAAAATTCGTTCACATAGGTTTTACTGTTCAAGGTTTTCTTTTCTTTTCTATTTTTTTAAATCTCCTTTTTTTTATTTTTTTAAACAAATTAAAAAAAAAAATGGTTTTCCTTTCGTGTAAATGGTATCAGGAAAGCAGGAAAAAGAAGGAAAGCGGGGGAAGAGACAGAAGGGTAGGAAATTGGGAAGGAGGAGGAGGAGAGTTTGATTTGAGAGGGACCGGAATTTCTGTTTTTTTTCTTTTAATTTTTCCCTTTGTATATAAATTTTTTTTGTTGATTTAAGCCTGGGTTTTCAGATACTTTAACTTGGTTCCTGGGAAGCTCCTGATTATTTTGGGTAACTTGGATTGGTTAGCGGTTAACAGGAAGCCTGTTTTTAACCTGATTGTTTTGGGTAACTTGGACTGGTTACATATACTATCAATCAATGAGTGCTTAATTAATCTCATTTCTATGTTATATAATTTTCAAATAAAAAATTTGCAATTAATTTATATAACATTTAACATATCAATCACTTATTGATTAGAAATAAATAAATATTGCATTAATAATAATAACAATAATATAAAATTAATCGTTAATTAAAAATAACTATGTAAATTTGTGAATACAAGTTTCAAATCTTTTCATAAATTATTGTATATTGCAATGTTATTAATTATTAAAAATATAAAATTACTTTAATTATCAATAATAATTAATGTAATTAATAAGATAATTAAGCAATTTACACAAAAATTATTACAAAATAATAGTTATATTTTTGTAATTTTTATCTTATACAGAAGTGTATTCGATTAAATAAAAATAATAATTATTATTATTAATTTAAGACAAAAGTGTTTTTATATTACTTTGGATTGTTTAATACATCTTAAATCCAACATGTCAATTAACTTTCTCTTATTGTAATTCGTGTTATGAACAAATTTGATTTGTATTAAACTTCAGACAAAGTTTTTCTAACTATAAAGAGACAACAACATTATGCATACATAAATTCAGCATGATTTTTATTATTTAAATATTAAAAAATCTGAACCTCTCTCTTTTTTTTTTAATTTTTTTTCATGTGAGCTGAATTTGAATTTAAGTTTGCTTTATTGGGTATTTAATTGGTAATTTAGACTATTTACTTTTACTGTTAGGAAGGTTTTTTAAAAATATTTTCCAACACTTTGTCCACAAAAATTTCGTTTTATTTTCTTTTCGAAAATCAGAAATGGTTCTATTATACTGACCATGCCATGCTGCCTATCAAAATTGTTCCAAGACTTGCGGCCATGTGTAAAACGTAATGGCGTCTTTTTTCAATCAACGGTGCGAAAAAGGGTTCGATAAATGTGAGTGAATAAATATCCAATGTTGAACCTGAAAAATTGAGCTTAACAATCCATGCAAGACCTTATATATATATATATATATAATACCGAAAACTGCTAATCGGCTGGACTGGAAAGAAAGTGAACCAAACTAAAATATGCAATCGCCAAAAACCTAAATTCAGTGAAGATAAAGATAATTATGGTACAATCAATCACAGAACAACACTGGTATTCTGGTATTTCCGTGCCTAGATTCCGTGATCATGCTCTGGCATGCTAGAAAAGAACAAGCAGAAACAGCAACAAGTAAGAAAACAGGAACACCAAACGGCTATATGGCTTACTCAAATGGTTTGCATGTGAAGGAGGAGAAGAAGTAGGATTTGGGTTTGCAACAGCTGTGACATTTTCCTTTGAGCAAGTGTAGTTGCAGCGACTTGGACGAACAACTCTGTAAACTCCACCACTGGTAAGCAAAAACACATCCTTATGATTGTCCTCCCCGAAGGAGAAAATGTAACCCAAAGACGGAATATCAGCTCCTGGCAAGGAGTTGCACTGTATAGGTGAGTCATGTGCACATTTGAAGGGAATTTTGCCCGTGGTAAAGTTGCCACTATTTTCTGGGTTTTCACTTCCTGCCCATATAGCAGTGGCATACAAATCCGCATACAAGTACCTGAAAATTCCATGACATATAGTAAAACAGTTAAATACAAGCCTTAAATTTTAAAAACATCTGAGGACGTTTGCTCATTAAGTTATCACATTGAATTTTCTATCATCCTAGAAGATATCAATAGTATTTAGAGGATCTTTAGATTGCCATAGATCAACTACCAACAGCACAGCAATTTATGAGATACTACCATATGAATAATCTACGGGTCAATACAAACATAACTTACCATCCAAACATGCAGGGATCAGTTGTGGAGCGATAAAAATAGCCGCCGGTAATTGATGCAGATCCTTCATTTTTGTTTATATCAGAGTGGTTGTATCCCATAACTGGCGGTATTAGGCTAACAGAATTTAAAGGTGTAATTCCTCCAGGTGTTGCTTGAGGAGTGAAAAGATAGGGTCCCTCGCGAAGACGCCAGCCATAATTTCCTCCTCTGGTGATGATATCGACCTCTTCATATGTATCCTATCATATATTGGTTCAAGGTGTCAAGCTCTGAATTGAAAACTAACACCACCTAGTATTTGAGGATCAAAATGCATCAAAATTGAATATATAAATTGACAACTCAACACGCAGGAATGAACAGGAAAAACAAAGTTTCCATAATGATTATGCAGGTTAGTGAGTATGAAGAAGATTCATGCAACTGATCCAACGAAAAACAAGGAAAAATGATAGTTCTACTGTAGAAGAAATTCTTTTAAGGTAAGCCCACCAAAAACTTTGCAGAACCAATCACTTCGTTATTCTTTTAACAACAATGTGCCACTTTAAGATTAAAATATATTTTGTTATTTCAAATATAATACAAAAAATTGAGCAATAAATCTTCACAATATGATGTTGGCTGTATAATTTTGAGCTTAGGTATCATGTTCAGAAGATTTGATCAAGTAATTGTTGCAATATACAGTTGACTGATGGAGTCTCCCTAGAACTGTTTGAGTATATCTTAAAGAACTCAGCCATTTTAGTTTTTCTTCCAGAGATCTCCTTGTTTGATCGAACAAAATAATTTGGTTGATTAATGATAGTATATTAAGTAGTTATCAAATGCTATTTCAGGTTCATACCGCTCCAGTATCTGCACACATAAAGTAGGAAGGCCTCTCTGAATCAAAACTGCAGCGCCAAGGATTTCTTAGTCCTAAAGCCCATATTTCAGGCAGCAATTCATCATCTTCACTGAAAGGATTGCCTTTGGGAATAGAGTAGTTTCCCCATAAACCAAGTTTCTCAATTTCTGCCTCACCTGAATATGGATCATATTACAGAACAGCAACCAGTGAGAAACGAATAACTGAAAAGTGAAAACAAATCAGCCTGTGGAGTTGAGTTTCATTCATTTCTTAGCATTATTCATCTGTCTGGGTAGGCAAGCATAGTTAAGCAGAATTTAGAACATTAAGATATATATGCAAGAGAAACTGGAGAGAAAACCACTTCCAAAGTAATAATAAGCAGATATTAACAACACAATTATATGATAAATTTTCCATCAAAATTATGCCATGCCGGTGCTTACTTGGTATATTATCAACATCAAGCCTCATTATCTTTCCAAGCAAAGATTTCTTGTTCTGGGAAAAGTTGTAGGGATCACCCACGCCACCACCATCTCCCATCATAAAGTATAAATATCCATCTGTTGGTCCAAAGAGTATTTGTCCACCGTGATTACCTGTAAATGGAAGGCCCATAGTAAATATCCTTCTCACTTCCAATGGTCTGGCACTTGTTGCCTGAAAAAAGATCAAGGTAGTCAGAATACTGAACTACAATAATATTAAGGAAAAATTACGAAGAAATTTTATGCGCATTCATACCAGGGAAGGCTCTGATGAAGTGCCATTAATGGTATACTCTGCTATAACAGTTTGATACTGACATGGCTTGGCACCGTTGTCAGGACTTAGTTTAGAAGGATCACAATTCACATCTGAATTACATGAACACCTTCCAGCACACCCTGGCCACTTAACTTTATCACAGTTGAATGAAGCAAAGAATCGGCCATTTTTTTCAAAATTTGGATGAAATGCCATACCCATCATCCCAAATGCAGTATCCAAGTGAACTTCATCAGTCAGATCTGCAAAGGGACTGGATTCATCAAGCTCCATCATTTCTCCTGATCCCTGTTTAGGAATAGTTGCCAACCAAATCTTGCCTGCTTGGTTAGAAAAGAATGCACGGCTGGAGCCATCAGGGTGAGCAACCATACTGAGGTAAGAACCATTCCCAATTTTCTCCAGGCACAACCCAGATGGAGAATTAGGGCTTCCAGTTTTGTTTAGTATCACAGGTTCACCATCAAAACACACTGATGCACCTGTAGATGTTCCACCAAATGCATTGCAGAAATCATCTTTTGATTGCCAGAAATCAGTCAGTTTGGTGGAATTAGAATTGATTGGTACTCTGGATTGACCTTGTAATGAAGATGAGAAAGGGGAATTTAGAATAGATACATTCTGACAAGTATCCCAAACTTCAGAGCAGAAGCCACTAACTATTACTTTGCTAGATCTAGATGAATTTGAAGAAGTGGAGTTACAGAGTAGAGGAACCGGCCGAGGTACAGAATTAACTGTAAATAGCTCTGCTGAAAATGGATCGCATTTCTGTAGACAACGTTAATGAAGAAATGAGATGCACGGTGGAACTCTCCCCAAAACAAATGAAACAAAGTAAATGACATCATTTGATAAGAAAAGATAAGCTATGCAGGAGCTCATTCAGCATGGCTCTACGCTTATTGTTTAAGTTACTTATTAAACCAAGTCACTCCTACTTTCTAAGAGTATCAAGCAGGGAGAATCATGCACATATATACAACACATTTTTATGGAGACAAGCAGGCAAAGAGACAAATTAGGGACATTAGAGAAAAGCAGTGAGCTCACATTACGGAAATGATTTCCTCCGATCTATTTGAGATAATTTTGTGCACAAGCAAGTTGTTGAATAGTATCGTTCTACTCCAGTTATGAGAATTATAAGAAATATCAATTAGCCCATTCCTTTAGATGTGGCAATCAGGCTACAAGTTTCTTTCTTTTATCTACAAATTTTACACACTAAAGCTTTGTTTGCTACAACAGAAGAAGAATTAGACAAACTTTAAATTATTGTATAATTTCTGAATTTTTTTCTGATCCTCCCCCCTAACCCACCAATTGAACATAACTGTTAATCTCAAAAGCACACATGTAAACATGAATCTAATTTCATGTTTTCTATAAATTCTTAGTTATAATTTGTGAGATATGATAAATGTCTTCTTCTCCATACAGGTGGGTTTATATGAGATCACTTGATTTGGTACAATAAAAGGCATTTATGCAGTGTTACACAGAACAAAACTTTTGATTCAGGATAGTTCTTCGCAAGGTGAGAAATCTTGTGACCTATCCAGCATTCAAAAAACAAATGAGGGATATTATGGGGACTTTCAAGTTTGATACAGCCTTTACGTATAGGCAAGCCTCCACTTGCAGGAAAAAAGCTCATGAGCCCTAGATTTAATCTTTCACATGATTATTATCACATTAACTAAAAAGAATTACAAGTTAATCAATGAAGATATGCAACTGGATATATGTATTTTGATTGATGGAAATTCAGATATACCATGCTCCCAATGGAATTAAGCAATCAACCAACGCAAGGTTTAAAATTTGACAGCAGCATAGACAAATTCATGTTTTATCATAGGAGAAACATAAGCTTACAGCACAAACGATTGATTTCAGAAGAGAAGCACAGCCAGAATCAGAGATATTCATTGCTTGAAACTGCTTCTGCACTTGCAAATCTTCTGTAGAGTTGCAGCATGTCTTCTCATTGTAAGGACAGAAACTCAGTGAGGTGTTCGGGTTAAATGGAGCCCCTATAATTATTTTAGGGTAGAGCAGAAATCCAATGAAAATTCAGCTAGATAATAATATATATTGCAGAGTGGTAAAAAAGGACAAACTGAACAAAATTCAAATAAGAAAATAATATGAGAGATATACTTACTTGAATCAGTACATAGAGGAAGGGAAAATAAAGGATCGGGAAGCCGGAGAACGTAGGCAAAAAAGAAGATAATGGCAAGAATACCTCCCATTTCTACCAAATTGACAGAGAAAAACAGATATTGCAATATAATACCCCTTCCTTTTATCTATCTATTCAGGTCCATCTTACGAAGCAACAGCTTGGTTGACTCAAGAATACAAATAAGATCATTTACAGACAAAAATCTTTTTGGTTTTGAAACATTCTGCCCAATACGAACTCCCAAATATTTCAGTATTTTTAATCTCTCTCTGGTGTCGGCCCAACTAAATAGTGCTCCCCCTCAACGTATTAAAGACTTTCAGATCAACTTCTAGAAGAGACTTCATTTTCAAAGCCCCCTGCAATTTGCTTTCTTTTTAAATATAAATCCTCCTCGACAACTATTTTCATCTCTCTCTCAACATCAGTTTCTATCTCACTCAACTTCAGGTAGGGAAATTGATTTCGGCTCTCTCTTTCCCTCTCAAATTTCTCTTTCGCACAAGCTTTTGACATTTTCTTTTCCAACTATGGATAAAGGTTGGTCTTTGTACCACATGGAGAAAGCAATTGGACAGTTTACCTAGTTGACTTTAGGCTAGTTGACTTTAGAAGATCTCTTATTGTAAAATAAATAGATTGGTTGAGATGAATTCCACCCTCTTGTTTGCCCACAAAAACAATTTGTATGGACAGATCTTGGTGAGTTTTCTGTGTCCTGTGCCTACAATGGTTGCACTAACAGGTTCAATGTTTTCAAGCTCAACACAAAAAGACAATCAAGAAACTATGGTTTTCCCAATTAAATTTATCATCAAAAGAGCCGAAAAAAGTCATTATAAAAGAGAGGACATCAAAATCTGAAGAAACAGAAAATGAAACAAAGATATGATGAGTCGAATGACATACTTTCTTTTAACAAATAGAGTTTCTCGATAAACAAAGGGGAACATCACATGGTCATCATTCATCATCAATGTTAGACAGCATTATCTAGTTAAAAAAGAATATGATAATCCTTAAAAAAAATAAAGAATAGAAAAAATAATAAATTTGGTCAAAGGGTTCACATTTATTTAGTGAACAAGTAGCTGGACAAAACATTTTGAAAATGGAAAAGACAATAAATGTAGAAGTTTGTCAACGGTTTTGTAAATACTATTAGACATCAAAGTGTCCTTTTTGCTGCCCCATTTAAATTTTCCGATTACTGTTGCTGCTGCACTTAGAACTTGCTTTTCAGCTAAATTGCCGATTGAATAGCCGTTATTGAAAATTGAAAATAAAATAAAATACAATCTGCTTTGACCCAAATATCATAAAAAACCAAAGCGGATCCTTCTGACCTTCTATTTTACTTTACTATCGAGCATTTGTCTCACCCCATATGAAGCCGGAAAACCCAGTTGTGTTCCCCCCATGTTCCGTTGCCCGAGTAACATAGCGTGCGACGACCGTCATCATAGAGTCAATGTCGTTAATACATTTTGTCATATTCAAACATTCAACGGTCCCAGTTCGAGCTTTGGATGGTGTGCTTTTCTTCTTCAACCGTTTTTTACGGAAATATCCAATGACTTTGGTTTATTTTAATAAGGTGTTTAACTTTTCTTTTCATTTCCGCGAGGCGCAAGTAATATTATTTAACTCCGTTGTCATTATTTACGATAGATGTAATGTCTTTGATTATTTTATTTTAAAAAAATAATTTTAGTATTTTCAAAAATATATATTCAAGAGGTAGTATTGATTAAATAAACATGTATTGATATTTGACCAAAATTTAGATGAAATTAGTTAAGTATAAAAAAAATAATATTAAGATCTTAATTGCATATTCGAATTTTTAAATTAAATTCTTATTAAATAAGATAAAATTTTAAGATACGATTTTTTTTTATTGAAAAAAGATAAAAATATAAGTGAATGAAAAAAATCAAATTCTAAATGATAGAGAAAATAACATTGGAACATAAATAGATTTGAATAATATTTTTTAAAAATAGATTTAAATAATAATTTTTAATAAAATTTTAAATGATATTTGTTAAATATTAATACATGACACACATATATCAATACTCAATAAAAATTTTAATATTTTCTAATATTTTAAAAGAAATATTAATTATTAAACTAAAAATATATTTGAGGAATGTATTAATCTCAAAATGTCTTAAAACTAAGATTATAAATAAATATATTAGTTAATTTTTTATTCATAGAATTTAAATTTCATTATTTGATCATCCAATTTATCTTTCTTCATCTTTTATACTTATCAATATTTTCAAGAGTAGTTAATAAATTATTAATAAATCTTAATTTATACTTTATTTAAACAGAATTAAACACTCTAATCAAGATAATTATTACTGTTAGTGAAATGGTTATAAATACCATGTCAAGATGATATGAGCTGTGCAATTTTAAAGGATCTTTATCCAAATCGATCATTGTAGGTCGTGCATTAATGTTTCGATCATCAATCATATCTATTTTTTCTTCAATCAATTAATCAATTTGATTGATTAGGTAATAGATTTGTCTCCTTACAAGAAATAAGAACTAAAATCAAATAA
>JAVXUL010000016.1:3536889-3555489 GCA_035590515.1 Trichilia minutiflora | reverse complement strand
AATTCTAGATTCGGTTTAATTGGATCGGGTATCGGTTTGACAAAAAAAATCGATAGCCGATCCAGTTCCAACCCTATGTATATTATTCTAATTTTTTTGCTAAATAAAGTTAAAATTTGTCAACTAGATATGATTCAGACGTGCAATCACAAAAGAATCATTTTATGTGAGGATGCTTACAGCCGCTGCAAATGCACAATTTAGCAGAGCCTCTGCACGCACCTCCATTGTAAGAATAGAATCTCCATAGGCTCCCGATGTTAAAAGTCACCCGTCTTCCATTGGACTAATAAATGACAATGAAATTTGAAATAAACTCGTAAACACCTACTTGAGTTAGTACTCAAATCATACGATGAAAAATGAGTAGAAAGCACTGGAACAGAAAACAGGTAAAGAATACCAACAATGTTCATCGCCACAGCACAAGGAAAACAAATTGAGTTTGGATGATAATATGAATCTGAAATTAGTATTATATCTCAGTTTTCAGGTCATCTTTCAATTATCCCTGCAGTGATTTACGTGATACTAAGTTTTCGATTTACTAAATGAGATTTATTAAATATCGTATTGGAGGCACTACGACGAAAGTTATATGACCAACATTGTATACTGCTAATGCTGCCGCACTAAAAAAATTGCCCTCGTATTTTCATGGCAGACACATTTAGTTAGGAAAAACTTCGGGAAAAAAAATGCAAGATTTTGATTTTTGAAGCAGAACCAAATCAAAGGGGAAACCTTGCAAATCAAATTACTATTTCACATTAACCCTTCCAAAATAAAATGTGACCACAGTACATTTTCATCAAAATTTTACGTCTCCTATTAATGGTCGACATAAAACTTAATATGAAAGATCATCTTCTGAATATACCTACAGCAAGACCAACATAAAATATATAAGCCTCCAGCCAGCCAGCCTGGCTTTAGTCATGAAATGGTGAAATGCAGGAAAGTAGAAAATTTCTGAATTTCAATCTCATTCACTTTTCAACTATGTCCAAGTTGATACATCCGTCAATCATTCTAGAGAAATGGCAACTAATTTGCTCCCATCTCAAGACCCAAGTAATTTTAAAAGACTTGACAATATAAATGACTAATTGTTGATACAAAGGTAAGATCCTAAACAAGGGAAAAAAAGGAAACCAAAGGCTAGCAGCAATAGAACATATTTCTGCTCAAGGATTAGCCTGTACACAAACTTTTCGGTTCACTTCCATTGCCTCATTCCTCTTTGTTACTTTGTCCTCTCACCCGTCACAAATAATATCAACTATCAAGTGCACCAAGTGCTTTCATGTCCTCCAAAAATGCCATGTACGAGTCATCAATGCTCTTTGCCTTCGGTGCTGATGATGAGCTGCTTGATTCTTGCTTAGCTATAATCGGAGCAGCTGGTTCAATTGTTGTTGCCGTGGTTGATAGTGACGCCTTTGGTTTAGCTCTTGGGAGGGTAGGTTCTCTCCTGACTCGAACTGATGCAGGGACCTGAATCCAAACACAATATTAGGCTAAAGATATATAGTAAACATACAAACAGACCTTTCGGATGAAACCAAAACATATTAGTCATGATTCATACAACAGAAGCTCTTGAACCACAATGCACAACTATATAGTAGTAGCAGCACTGTGATGTACCAACTTTGCAATTATTAAACTAGGTCATAGATGTATGCCAGTTCCTGATCCTAAAAGCCAAATTTCATGCTATAGGGCAAAAATGTGAATACGGTATTTGTAAAAGGACAAGATTCATTCAAGAATTACCAAGCAGTCCAGTCAGTAATAAAAACAATGATGCAGCCCAAACAGAAGACAGGAATTTACTTACCATAGCTGTAAGTTCTGGTGTGTGCTGAGCCAGTGGTCTCTTAACAACAGTTGAGGCAGCAGATTTCACATACGATGGTTTCTGAGGCACCGTAGGCCTATTTGGTGCATATTCACCTTCTAGCATGGTAGGAGGAGGACCAGGTGGCAGTGGTGGTCTCATCATCGGGGGAGGTCCTGATGGAGGACCATATGGTGGCCTTGGAACTAATGGGACCATCATACCAGGATGAGTGGCTCCACCAGGAAGTCCAGGAGCCGATAACGAAGGGTGCATGTCTAACGGAGGTGGAGGTGGAGGTGGGGGCAAACATGATATTCCAGGAGGTAATACATCAGGCTGCAAAGTGGGTATCAAGGCAGGGCCAGGTGCCTGAGGCTGTTGCCTTGGAGGTGGAGGTGGCAGAACCATCTTAGGAAGATCATTAGATGCTGAAGGATTATTACCATCTGCTTGAAATGGAGCACCTTCAGACTCGTTACTTGCTGACTTTTGAGGCATCCCAGGTGGAGCTGGTGGTGGAGGGAGTGTAGAAGGCACCTAAATGACAAAGAAAAGGAACTGTTAGCAATTCTTTTAGAAGGACTAGCATATGTAACTATACTACCAATGATAAGTGTACAAGTTAAATTGTTTATGCCTCTTAAGCCAAGGAGTATTTAGATTAGGTGTTTAAAAAGAGCTAACCGTAGCTGATGTCTTGGAGGCCAAGTCATCTAACAATCCGGACAAACTTCCCTCCCTTTCACTTCCACTGATACCAGGCGGAGGCAGCTGAGCAGACTGTTGCTGGGGTGGGGGACGAGGAAGTGGTGGGTGACCCGCAACTTGTTCTTTGGGTGCAGGGCCAGGAGGTGGTGGAGGCAATGACATAGTCAAGTTGGCAGTAGCAGGTTTTGGGGGCAATGGAGGAGGAGGTGGAGGTGGTAGTGGCAAAGATTCAGGAATAACAGAATCATCACCACCTACTTTTGCAGTATCTGGCAAAGGAGGTGGTGGTGGAGGGGGAGGTGGTACAGGTAAAGCAACATCATCTAATTCTGTTCTTGATGATGATGCCACATCACTTGAAGACGCAGCAGATAAGGGAATTCTGGGCCCTACAGACCACAGTAAAACCAAACTTCAAGTGAGGGAGAGTGTGTGTTTTCAGAAAACAAGATTAAGAACGTACTTAAGCAGAAAATTGAAATGCAGAAGCAGCAAACCTATTGAGGATAGATACATCGGAGGCTTTCCAGGTGGTGGAGCCCCCGTCGGGTTTAGAGTAGGGTGATAATAAGCAGAGTCCTGCAACACAAACAAGAATAGATAAATAAACACATAAAAGGAAAATCTAAGTTCAAAGGAGAGCAGAAAACTATTAAAGCTGTCAGTCAGATATTACCTCTGGCTTTGGGTGCTTCACTCTCTCTTCTTCTTCAGTAGTTGTCCTTCTTCGAGGAGGTCCCAAGTGACTGCAATAGAAGAAAAACCACAGTTTGTAAATGAAAACCAAGAGAGGTTAAATCTAAAAGTTCAACCTCAAACGAAAATAGACCAGGGAGAGAAGCCTCTTTACCTAAACATGACAGGCGTTTCGCCTTGCTCTTTCATTTTCTGTTGGAGTTCCTGTCAATAGAAATAACAGGACAATGATCATTCATGACTAGATAACCATATGGTGCTCATAAAATATGTGAAAACATTAAGCCACATTATGATTACAGTACCCTATACCCTTTCCACTTGATGCTTAAAAAAGGCTCAAGCCATCTGTCAATTTGATGTTAGACTCTTGAAAGACCTTCTCTAAATAGATTAAGGACTCTTGAGAAGACACCTATTTTTACTCTTTTTTCACTTTTGTTGCTGGTTCAGAATGCACATACACACAAGTGGAATCCATCTTGCAACCTCAGCTTTGACCTTACACTAAGGTGCACAGAACATAAGCAAAATGCATTCTGCTAAAAGGTAAGCCCTCCGATTGAATTTAGTATGTGCCTAATTTTCCTCCTTGCGGGTGTATGAGGGTTAATGGTTACCAAAGAATGGGTTACTGGTGACTAAGTCTTGAGTTTGTGACAATTACCTTCCTTTTCTTTAGAACAAGATTAAGTGTGTCCTCAAGTTGTCTCTTCTTGTGTTTCCTTGCTTTGTCCAAAGCACCATCAGCCTCTGAAACAATTTATAGACATGTATTGGTGAATGGGAAAAATCTTATGACAAAAGCTGCATTTCACATTAAAATATCAAAGCAAATCAACATGTGCAAACCAAGTGCGGAACACGATAACTTGCAGTTATCAAGAGTCCCACTAAAAGATTAAAAGGAAAACAAATCAGCACCTAAAACAGCCCTAGCACATGAGATATCTTTAATTATTCCAAGGATCAAATTATTATCCCATATGCATACACACCATACATCCACACATGATATGAATGCAAGTAAAATTTAAAAATGATGTGAATCATGCATTTTATACTAAAAGCTTGCCTAATTGATATCTATGAGAACAACATTATATATCTAACTCCACATCTAACATCTTATAGAGATGAATTCCAAATACTCCGTCTTCCAAGACTGAATCTATATATTTTTACATCTCTGATAACCATAAATAGAACTGTTTAACAAGATACGGCAACTTAAAGGAAACAGCACACAGAACAATGGCAAAAGAGGACAGAAAAAGGAAACTCCACAAACAAGCGTACCAAAATCTATGATTTGTACTAAAAAATTCATTGTCAACAAATATGAACTTTCATGTCATTTAAATGCTTCCCTACAGTGCTATTACAGGTCTAAAGTTTGAAAAAAAGAAGTTGCATTTGCAATCAAGATTCATATTTATCAAAATTGAATGACTGGTAATAAGTTAGTAATACCCTATGGCAATTAAATTACAGAAAACGAAATGCACATTTTTGGGTCAAAATAGAATAAAAATTCCAAGTCACCTAATCAGAAACATTGAGACAGACAATGGCTTACTCATCATTTCCAGCTTCTCAATCTGCTCCCGTATTTGTTCTGGATCTTTCTTCAGAATCCCTACCTCCCTCACCTTCTTTCTTTCCTTCTTGTTCTGTCAAATACAAACATAGGACAATCAGAAATGTTCAAGTATGAATTCGAACCACAATACACCAAGGAACAAGCACAATAGCATAACCAGGTCTACCAAAACAACTCGTCAACCTTTTGATCCCTTTCCATTACGTCAGTAGAATATTGCTAAGTGCACTTTCATTGACTTAATTCATCAAGTTTATCATGTAAGACTAACTGGCCTGTTAACCTAAGTTTCCTACCTTATTAAGAAAAGGCTCACAAGTAACCTACCAACAGTTGCTCAAAATGATCCCAGCCCTAATTATAAATAAAACCCATATGAGCTAAGTTCTTAATTTCGTCTATCTCTTTTTCATCTCAAACTGATATAACATCAAATATAACACGAGCAATAATCAATATTCATATTATAAAAGCGAATTAGGTCAATGACGAGATGTTTCAGTAACTTTTTCCAAAAAAAGAGATGTTTCAGTCACATATTGTAAATTGGGTAGGACAAGAAGTTATTAACACTAAATTGAAGAGAAGCATAAATCAAGATAGAGAAAATATAATAGAGTCGATGATTACCCTTTTCAATTCCTTTTTACGAAGCTCCTTACGGTAAGCATCGGTAGGGTTCATAACTTTGCCTCCTTTCGTAGTCTTCATCTTCTTCTCCCACTGAACAACTAGCTTTTCCTCTGTTATGTTTCTTTTTTTTTCCCCTTCCTTTTGCTTGGAATCTGAAATCGCAGGTTATGAACTCGTGCTACGACCTTCAAAGCCAAACGGAGCTGTAAGAATTCGAGGACATGTATCTCCGTCCCTCTCCTCTCCTCTCCTCTCCTTCGAATCGACGTTATTGTGTTGCTTGGGCTCCCCAATATGGGCTGGAAGTTTCGACTGGGCCAAGACACTTTTGGGGTCTAGACCAAATGAAACCCCCAGTCTGGAACAATTGACAGAATTGGTCCCACAATTCGGGCTAGATTTTGTTGGCTTTACAATAGGAACTCCACGTACATTCTGCTTACACACCTCTTTTCCCAATTAATAGGAGGGTTTTATGAATAATTTTGTTGATAAAGTCATTTGATATTGGTAAAATAATTTTAAGGAATAAAACTTTTTTCACACCGAAGAATGAAGCGGATATTTAAAATAGAAAAAGACCACGCAAAGGTATCCTTTATTTTATCCCCACTATATACTACTTGGAAAATAAATCCACAAGCTCTTTCACAAAAAAAAAACAACGAAATATATACAAATATCTTGCAATCTGCAATAGCGTACAAATACTGAATAACATCTGGCAGATTTTATAAGACTTGAAAATACTCTTTAAGCATATTACTCCAAACTCCTTCCACCAATTACTTTTCCTACAAGGGTAGCAAGCAGCAATACCTCCATTTTACTTTTATAACCAGCCACTCTACAGTAGTCATCAATACCTCAGCATTCACTAAGAGTAGGATCAAATAATTTAGGGTGCTTGAGCACAGAAAGTTGAATACTAATTATTCTTCCCCTTTTATTGTCTCCTAATTAGGAGTTTACATCCTGAACATTCAGTGTATGTGAGAAAGATAGCAAGTAATTCAGTGGTTTCAGAAGTTACCTCTCATGAAAAGGGGGCAAAGTATTTACATCATTATAGTCTGTTGCTATCCAATTTACTAGTTCACCATAAGTTGCAGGTTAAACATTTTACTCCCTCACAGATTGCAGATATCTTCTCGATAACACCTGATTATAGAACTGTTTTGTCCGTAAAAATAATCCTAGAGCAGCAAGAGAACCCAAAATGGTAGCAGATGCCATGATAAGAAAAGATAACATGAAGCAATGAGAGCTAGTACAAGTATCTCCTTCTCCTGATGCTTCTCTGTCATAAATATACCCAATCACTCTTACAGAGAAAATATAAGATCCAACAGGATTGGCTATGGTAATAGTGTTGAATATAGTGCCCAAATGTCGCACACCAAATATCTCAGAAGCGATTGTAGGCATCAACGACCATTGAGAGCCATAACAAACACCCACCAAAATTGAACCAGCATACAGGGCACCCGGCAAACCAGAAGCAACCACCAAATGGCCAATGCTCATGGTTGCAAGAGTGATGACCATGAACAATGGCCTTCCCCATCCCTTAGCATGAAGGAAATAATCTGACACATACCCAGCTCCAAAGCGGCCCAGAAAATTCCAGATGCTCCACAAAGATATCAGGGAATTTGTTTCATTACTTGAGTAACCAAGAGATCCTCCTATTTGGCCGATATTATTCATTGTAGCAAGTCCTGAACCCATACCACATGCCATTGCGGAAAACAAAATCCAGAAGTTCACAGTGCAGACAGCTTGCAACAGATTCAGGTTTTCACCCCATTGTTGCATATCTTGATCGTCAGCTTCTGCCTCTTGATCACTGTTGCTAGGCAAACAATGATATCCACTAGTACATGCATCTTCCCAACATCCACCCGATGAGGGTCATCTGTTAACTGGCCCTTTTCAGAAACAATGGTCTCTGAAATTTTAGCAGGGTCCCTTTCCTCAGATCTAATGGCAATGTAAAGAGGAGAGGCAAGCAAAAAAATTAGCAGAACCAATGTAAAGACACGTGCTAACAATGGAAGAACAAAGCTGTGCTCTAAAATAATAACCATCATGAGATAAGCAGCAACAACTAGAGCAATCGATGATAACCACTTCAGGTACTTCTTATCATCCCTTTCAATTACACTGTAAATTCTCACAAACCACATGAGGAACAAAGCGTTGATAGCTGGGAAAAGTGCCAACATCAGAAGATATGTGATTGGTTTATTGCCGAATACTGTTTGATACACTTGGATCAATATTGCTCCACTTAGACCAAGATATCCCTAGCACGCAAACAACTTCTTCAATAACTAGCATGAAGGCCTAATAATCCAACAAGCAATTAGGTTGAAGATGAAATTGTTGCAATTAGATATGACATTAGTAGCTAATGATCATACAAAAGATGGCAATTATATCACTAATTTATTAAATTATAAAAACTCAAAATATGTATATTAGTGTGCGGTCGGGCGAGCGCGCGCGCACACTCGTTCTTTGTTAAGTCATACAAGCAAAGTTGAAAGGATCCATAATAAGCACGTACATCATATTCTCCAAATTAAAAAAACAAGTGTGAATGAAAATTCATCCCTATTCATAGAATTCTTAGTATCCTTGTGCTACTAGCATGAAATTAGGTTTGAAAAGTGTACCTTCATAATGCCAACCGCAGTTCCCCTGTAAATAGGAAAATTCCGTACAGAGGTGACCACATCAGCCGTGTTAAAAAACGTGGTCGAATGAGCTGCTAATAACATAAACAAGCACATAACTGGCACCGGCGGCCTCGGGATCAGTCCAACAACGGATACGCACATTAAGAAGTAACCCGCGAAGTTTTGGATAGCCCCCACCAAGAGAACTACCCAAGGTCCGAGAAAAGGGATCTGTCTCGGCTGACGGTATTGATGATCTTCAGTAGAGTATGTATAGAGTATTCCGGAGAGAATTCCAGAATTGGCTCCGATGTCTTTAAATACTGAAACGGTGTCGAGTGTTGATTGGTCATAGTGTTGGGTGGATTTGAGTATCGGAGAGTAGACTGAAAATGTGTACAGCGATCCGCTGGTGCACTGAATCCAGATGCTGGCTACGGTTGAGAACCACTTGGACTTCGTGTTGAGGTTCAGTCTCTCCATTTTTCTGATAAGTTTTCCTCCATATTAATGTCCAAAATTTCACGACGTACTTTGCATATGTCTCGAATTTGATGAAAGGATTTTGACGATTACGCACGCCGAATCCTGCTAACAAGTTCTTTTCGGATTGAAGTTGAAGGAGGGTTTCGAAACAACAAAATCCCAAGTTCTTAGCACGGAATCGACCATAAAGAGTTGTCCGTGTTTCGGTGCAAGGCATTTATGTTGTTTTGTGCACGTGCAGTCAAGCGTCAAGCCTCTCTGTCCGAAGGGGTCGTGTTATGGTACAGTCCAATGCACCGTATAACAGTCGAATATATTGTACCGGAAAAGTTAAACAAAATAAAAAGACGGTAAACGTAGTGCAGCCGTGCCCGCCTTAAAATTTTTGGTGATCTGTGAAATTTAAGAGTATCCGACAAAATTGTCGGATCAAGAATTGAAGATTCAGATTTGTTACGTCCTTGCACTTGCCACTTGGCTTATCCTTTCACTTGGAAAATAGGGAGTGAGAATTATTGGCATTCCTGTAAAATTCGGTGGGCAATACTGGGCATACACTAATTGCTGAGCATTGATAATTATTTTTTGTTACATTTTTATTTTAGACTATTATTGGCACAACCTCGTCAAAAATATATCAAATAAGCATAGATATCATAATTTAATAATAACCAAGAAGGTGAAAATCAGATAAAATAAAATCATAGGATTATAGATGACAGTTATTTTGACATGGAGCCCATCTCCTCCTAAATGTCACGATAAAGATGAGTAGGGTTGTAAGTCTGTATACAATCGATGAATATCTATCTTTACAAAAGGAATGATACGCATAAATATTTGTTGGGATTGGCATCGTAATTTCATTTGTCGATGTTAATAAAATGATTAAACAATTCAAAATAATAAGATGGGAAGATATAAGATAAGTAAAGTATTAAAGATTTTATAATAATTTTAATGTACGTGTGTATATGATGGTCATATCTAATCATATTAATGTTAATTTTAGTGTCATACAAATTTATATTTTGATGATAATAAAATAATTAATTTGATCAAGTTAAGAAAAAGGATTTCAAGCACTTAAAGATAAAGATTTAAGAAACAAATTTAGGATATTTTTTATATAATTTTAATATGTGTTTATGTGATTGAAATTTTTGGTAATTAAGTAAGCTCAAAAATATTTATAAGATATTTAAAAATATTTCACTTTATGAACTAAAATATTTTTTATGACTCAAAATATATTATTTTTAAAGTTATAAATTTTGGACTAAAATATCATATTTTTAATCCTGCAAATTTTGAACTAAAATATCATATTTTTAAAAGTGCTATAGTGCCGTGTTACAGTGCCATGAACAATATGTTACAGTGCATGAACAGTGACTTTGATCGAATGAATCCTTCGATTCGCTTAGTCAAATTTTGCGCAATTTTTTAACATAGTACTTATTTTTATTCGGTCGAACGAACTTCTCGATTCGATCGAACGAATCCTTACTGTTTTGAATTTTAACGACTAATTTTTGATTCAAACTATAAATACACTCATTATTATCACTTGAAATAAGTTTTGCATAAATTGTATTCATATCTAAGAGTCCAAAAATAAGTTTTTAACTTATAATTGTACATATAATCAATCAAACACCTTATTCTTTATTTGTATCATTCTCTTCTAAGAGAATTTTTATAAAAGATATGTAATTTTCTATTTTCTCATTCTCAATTTATAAAAAGTGAAAGAGGTGGGTCTTTCACTTAGTTTCTTGAGTGCTTGAGAGATTTGAGAACTTAAACACTTGTAAGATTTAGAAGAGAACAATAAGTCTCCTTATTTATGTTGAAGCCTTGGGTTAGACTTGGTTAGAAGTCTAGTGGTTGTTGAATCCTTGGGTTATAATAATTTATTTGGAGGTGAGCCTGTAAAATCTTCGGATTGTAAAAGTTGAAGCCTTGGGTTTGTAAGACTTGATTAGTGAAAAATTTCAAGTGAAGCTTGAAGGAGTAAATGTAAGCTTGAGATTAGCCAAACCACTATAAACTTATGTACGCTCTCTCTATCCCTTACTCTCCTTAATTTGTGTTTGTTTACTTGTGTTTAAATTCTTTATGGCTTGTGACAATTGGTTAGATCAATCCTTTAATATTAAATTAATTTATTTGTGATGGTTATATACTTGTAGTGGATTGAATACTTGAGGTTATTAGTTGTTTAAAGTTTAAAACCCAATTTACCCCCCATTTTGGGTTGCTTTAGTGAGATTTCAGTTAAAAGCTCAAAAATAATTTTCTAAAAGTTAAAAAGTTTTTTAAATTCTTTTTATCAGATGTTTCAAAATTAACAACCTTTTTATATTAAAACAAATGTTTTTGAACATATCAAAAACAAAGACCAAAGTCAAGTGGTTAAAAAAATAGTATGATTATAAACTTTAATTGACCAAATATGCGCCAAATTCTGTCAGAAAGGGAAGCTCGATATTCAATCAAGCTAAAATGGTACTTTGATCGAATGAACATGTGTTAAATTCTGATAAAAAAGGGAGTTGTAATATTCGATCAGTTGATCGATCGAACGAATATGTGCCAATTTTTTATAGAGAAGGGAGCTGTAATATTTGATCAATTGAAGAGGGTACTTCGATCAACCAAACATATGCTAATTTCTGGTAAAGTCCTCTTACAAAACTTCAATCAATCGAAGTAAGAGTTTCAATTAACCTAAATGTGTTCCAATAACCATGTTTTGTCTATAATTGCTAGTTTTTCAAATTTTTCTATAAATACGACACTATTTTCAATTTTTAAGTTGTTGGAACACTTGAGAATGAATAATAAACATAACAAATCAACTTTTGACCATTATTTAAACTTTCACTTATGATATACACAAAACCATTAAACCCTTGAGCTTTATTTGTATAACTCCTTGTGAGAATTTCATATTTGGGTTGTAAGCTTTTAGTGTAAAATTCTTTTCTTCTTTATTTTAAGAGTGAAAGAAGGGATTCTTTCACTTAAGACAATTGTAAACACTTTTGAAAGTGGTTTATAAGGTTGGAAGGTGATCTATTGAAAGATTTTCAAGCTATAATTTGAAAGCTTTTGGTTGAAAGGCTAGTTTAGTAAAAAGCTTCAAGTAATTCTTAAAGGAATGAATGCAAACAAGTTTGTCGAATCACTATACATCGGTGTGTTCATTTTCTCAATCTCTTACTCCTTAATTTATGATTATTTTCTTTGGTTTGATTGTAGAAGTATTTAGAATATTAGAAATTTTATTTATAATAAGAAATTTTAGAAACTCAATTCACCCTCTTCTTGGATTGCACATTAGGATTACAATTGATATCAAAACAGGTTCTCTTAATTAAAACTTAACCATCAAAAGTTGATTAATGGCAATTATAGGACATATTAAAGGTCAATCAACAACTAGACCGCCATTTTTTAATAGGAATAACTATGTATATTGAAAGACTAGAATAAAAATATTTTTACAAGCCACCAATTATGACTTGTGGAAAGTTGTAAGCAACGGTCCCTTCATACTCATAAAGATAAATGATACAGGGAAAAGTGCCCCAAAATTGAAAGTTGAATAGAATAAAACAGAATTAATAAGGTCTCTTTAAATGTTAGAATAATAAATACACTTTATTGTGTCATAGATGAAAAGGACTTCCATAGAATTTTAACTTATGAAAGTAATCTATGATATTTGACATGATTTAAAGATAATTTATGAGAGGATGAGCTAAGTTAAGGAATCTAAGATGAATAAACTCACTATAGATAATATGAGTTATTCAAGATGGAGTCTCAAAAATCCATTCATATTATGTATACAAGGTTTACGGATATAGTAAACTTTTTAAAAACCCTTGGAAAGAAGTTTACAAATAGTAAATTGATCAAGAAAATTCTTCGATCACTACCCAAGGATTGGAGGGCTAAGATTACGATTATTAAAGAGGCAAAGGATCTTAATATCTTATCTCTATATGATCTCATTGGATCACTTATGGATTATGGGAACAAGATATCTATGACAAAATAGATAAAGTTAAAAAGAAAAAGATCATAGCCTTTAAAGTTTTCACATATGAAAGTGAAAAGGATAATAGTGAGGATGATGATAAATATGTGGTGCTCATGGCTCAGAAGTTTAAAATGTTTTTGAAGTTCAAAAAGGACTTTGGAAGAAAGAACTTATTAATGCATAAAATTTTCAATGATTTTAGTATATCGAATAATGAATCTTGTAACAATGTTAGCATGGTGATTGAAGATCTTTTGTGATCAAACTTGGATATTAGCCAAGTTGTCTACGTACTTTTTTTTGGGGGGGATTAAGTCAAACATAATTCTTTTTATGAAATATTATGGTTTTTATATATGGTTAGGTGGCTAACCTTAGAAATTTTTGGGATTGCCCATTAATGTGTTGCCTACGTTCTCTTCTTGTGAGAGATTTTAGGAAAAAAATAACTGCCCTTAATTTATCCCAAACATAAGCCCTCAGTTTGTAGTAAAAAATTATTTTTAGTAAAAACTATATTCTATATAAGTCTCCGTTAGGAATATAAACTTTGTATGAGGTGCATGAGGCTCAGTATTAAGCAAAAGGGCTATGTATAGAGAATGTAAAGTTCAGCATTAAGCCAAAGAGTCTATATAAAAAATATAAGGCTCAGGTCAATGAATATAGGGCTCATTAAATATCGTCGATTTGACAATTTCAATCTATCATAAATCGTAAGACTATCTATAGTCTGAAAAATATAAACAGTATACATAATATTTTATCATAAAATAATATTTGTAACTTCGTAGCTGAAGTCGATATTTGTAACTTTACAAGTGAAGTCAACATTCGTAACTTTAAAGCTAAAATAGATATTTGTAACTTCATAACTAAAGTCGATATTTATAACTTCATAGTTAAAGTAGATATTTATAATTTTTCAATTGAAGTCGATGTAGTCTCATCCAAAAAATATAAGCAGCGTTATATCGAGTGAATGAGCTTGATATCATCAAATGAATGAGCTTAACATCAAGTGAACGAACTTGTTATCATCAAACAAATGAGCTCAACATTAAGTAAATGAACTTAGTATTATCGAACGAATGAGTTTGGTATCAAGTGAATAAACTCAGTATTATTAAGCAAATAAGCTCAACATCAATAAATAAACTCGGTACCATCGAACGAATGAATTTTACATCATTGAACGAATAAACTCAATATTAAGTGAATGAACACGACATTATCGAGTGAATAAGCTCAGCATCTAGTGAACATACTTGTTACTAAGGAGATGAAAGTATAATAAAATAGACATTATATTATAATTATAATAAATAGTATAAGATTTCACGTTTATTGACCTTATTTTCAAGAGTGAAAAAATTTTGAGGGTCATTCAGACTTGATCATCCAAATGAGGTCATCTAGAGCTAAATTTATGCTCTATTAAATGATTTTTTTGGTCTTTTAGATTATATGAATCAAGTCTAGATAACCTTATTTGGATGAACAGATCTGGATGACCTCATTTTGGATGATTAGGTCTGGATGACCTCATTTTAGATAACAAGGTCTAGATGACCTCATTTGCATGATCAGGTCTGAATAACCTCATTTTGGATAATCAAGTCTGGATAACTTCATTTAGATAAATAGATATAGATAACCTCATTTTAGATGGCCAGATCTAAATGATCTTATTTAGATGATCAAGTTTAGATGATCTTATTTTGGATGACCAGGTTTGAATGACCTTATTTGAATGACCTTATTTAGATAAACAGATCTGGATGTCCAGATCTAGATGATCTCTTTTGGATAAATAGATCGAATGATCTTATTTAGATTATCAGGTCTGAATAATCTTATTTCGGATGACCTGGTCTAGATTACTTCATTTAGATGATTAAAATAAGGATCTTTTTGGTTGAGAATACCTTTTTAGAATAAGGTATCAAGGTCGGATGAAATCATCTTAGGTCAAATAAGATCATCTCATGGTTAAATAAAATCTTTTGGGGATTAGATGAGATCACCTCGGATCAAATAAAATTACCTCGATATTGGATATGACCTCTTTGGATGAAATAAGAATTTAGAGTCGGATAAGACAGATAAGACTACTTTAAATAAGATGAGACATTGGAGTTGAATAAGATGAACGAGAATATATTTGGGGTCAGATGAAACAAATGAAACTTTAAAGTTAGATGAGACTGATAAGACCACCTTAGAATTAAATGAGATCTTGGGATTGGATGAGACGGATGAGATCATCTTAAGATGAGATGAGATCTTAGAGTCAAACGAGACCTCAAGCTCAGATGAGATTACCTTTGGTCAAATAAGACCTTAGATGAGATTACCTCAGCTTGAGTCGGATGAAATGACCTCGAGTCGGATGAGATCTCAAAAATAAAAGCTATTATTCCTGGATCAAATCTAGAGATAAAAAATTACAAAACTCCATCTCTACCGTTCAAATCATAAAACCTAATCTCACAATTATTTATACTAAATTTCACTATAATCCAATAGTTAACAAATCTGTTTATGTATTTTGATGAAACATAGACAGAGGAAAAAAAATTGTAACTTCATACATTTGAACCAAAACTAAAGCTAAAAATTAAAAAAAAATCCCATTTTTACCATTCAAATTATAAAGCAAGATTTTAAAAATGTCCATACCAAATTTTAACACAATTTAAAAGTTAATAAATCTAATTTTAGGTTTTAATGAAAATTAGAGTGAAAAAATACGAAATTTCTACTTGTTTAAAGGTTATTATTCACAAACTAATTTAAAATTATAGACTATAAATCCTCATCTCCACCGTTTAGATTATAGAATAAGATCTCAAAAACATCCAACTAAATTTTAACTCGATCTAATAGTTAATAAATTTGTGTCAGTAGAAGCCTTTGTTACCTATTTATTCATATATTACCTTTTATTTACCTGTGTATGTAATAATTATACAGGTGTTAGAAATCCATTATTTCTCTTTATAAATTGAGAGATTATACGTCTATTTCGTGAGATATAACTGTGATAATCATTATCCCTTTTTTATCTATTAATTTTAAATATCCTATTTAGTATTATTAAATAGGTCAAGATAACTGTCGTGATATGGTCTCTGAAGCTCACTCAAAGCCTAACTTACCCATAACTTTGAGTTGAAGTCTTTTAATTGAGTAGCGATAATGTTAAATCTCTGATACTCCAAAATCTTTGGGGGTTTCGTACCCAAAAACCCTTAGGGGTTTCAGACTCCCATGTGAGAGTTAAGATAGTGAAAGACATTGTAGTTCTCAGATTATATAATCAAATAAGAAGCCTCAACCTCGTACAGTTTTATATGTTCACCCTTCAATCAATATAAAGGATCTTAATCTTGGATGTCTATCCTAAGCCCCTCATTATAGTGTAATCCACTTGAGAGGGATTCTCTAAACTCATTAAGGGTGGAATTTTGGTAGGTTTTAGGTTACCATATAGTTATTAAGCCCTCGTTATGCCTTTAGGATTTAAGATTCAAAAATCTCTTCATACCAAATAATGAATCTTGCAATGATAATAGTGTGGTAGTTTAAGATTTTTTTAGACTGAATTTAGATTTTGGCCAAGCAACCTACATACCCTTTCTTTTTAAGAATAAGTTAAAAAGTATTTTTTTTTTATAAAAGATAATGATTTTTATATATGACTAGGTGGCTAACCCTAGATATTTTTGGGATTATCCACTATTAATTTATTGTCCACATTCTCTTTTTGCGAAAAATTTTAGGAGAAAATAATTACCCTTAACTTATCTCAAATAGAACTATAAAGAATTTCAAAATAAGGGAATAAGAGGAAAGAAAGGCAAAATGAATGAGATAACTTGCTTTGAGTGTAAAAACTTGTTCATATGAAAGTTAATTACCCTCTCATTAAGTACAAGAAATTTAAAAAGAAAGAAAGAAAAAGCAATGATCGCCACTTAGGATGATAAAGAGGAAATGTAACGACCCGTATCTCATCCCGAGGGTATAATTATCATTTCTTATATCTTCCATCCATGCATCTGCATTCATTTCATATTTCATGGGGTTATGGGTGTAATCCTAGGCTTGTGTGGGGCCTATTAAAGTGAGAATTCGAATTTTTGGCAAGTCCGGTCGATTGAATGAAGGATTCATTCGACCGAATCGTTGGGAACTTTCTGGAAATTTGTGGCTTTAGGTTCGTTTGAACGAATAGGGAATTTGTTCGACCGACTTGAGCTTCGATCGACCGAATGTGAGGTTCGTTTGATCGAAGTGTGAATTCGTTCGATCAATAATTCGCGATCTCTCTGAATACTATTTACATCAAGGGTTCGGTCGATCGAAATGCAATTCGTTCGATCGAATAGGCACGGAATGACGAAAATACCCATTTCTACAAGCCTCCTCCTTTAGAAAACTTAAGGGCAAAATGGTAATTTCACCCTTTTTCTATAAATAGGGGTCCTAGGGTTGAATTTACAGCTTGGCTTCCTCTTTTTCTTCCTCTCCTTCCCTTTCACGTTTTCTTCACTGTCTCCTCTACTTCCACCTGGGTTTTTGCCGAAACCTCAATTTTTTTTTGCAGACAAACCACATTCTACTTGTCTAACACGCTGAGAGCGTCAATTTGGTGCAAAGAACGCCGATTGGTGCCAAGAAAAAGTTAGGGTTTCAGGAGGAATTTGGGGCTTTTTATGTTAGAGGCGAAATTGAAGGAAACCGACCATATCACGAAGTTCGTAGCTACATTTCCAACTTGTCTGTATATCTATTTCTTAATTTTAAGCAGTTTTTATCGTATGGGTTTTCGGATATATTTTCGTAGATTTAGCTCGTATATTTTAGTTTTAAAGCGAAATGTAGGTTATAGGGGACTCGTGGAGGTCGTAGGAAGTTAGATTTATGATTTTGAAAAAATTGGGTAATCGTGAACAGTAACTCTGATTACTGTTCTGATGAGCTGGTGGGGTCCACATATCAGAATTGTACGATTGTGTCGAAATGGGTCATCCTAGGTACAATATGGGTCTGTGGTAATAATAATTGGGTAATTCGAGACTTAACAAAAGTTTTAGATAAAATTCGAAAAATAGTCCAACTTGGAGGATTCGGGATTAGCATGCATTGCACATAATTAGACTTTCCTTCGTATATTAGAATGTGTATTAATAATATTTTATACGTGTGAATAGGCGAAGGTTCGAGATCACGGTACTCGCGTAGCTCACCGAGGAACGAGGAGAATTAAGGAGTGTGTACCCTCCCTAAATTGTGAGGGGACTTATTATTTTTCTTGATTTATGTTTATTATACCTTTTAATTAATTTATAAACTTATTTTCAGCCTTAGGGCGATAGAAATCTTTATATTGATTCACATGTGATGGAGTTGGATATTGTTGTGTGGTGGCCGGGAGGGCCCCTTGTTTGTGCTAGAATAGTCTTTTATGAAATATTTTATGAACCTTATGTTTTGATTTATATGATGATATGATGATTAAGCCTTTGAGCCTTGTTTTATATTTTGGATTGATGGCCATAGTGATCTGTTTGTATCTCTTTGTTTATGTTATGATGATGATGGCCATGTTGGGCTTGGGCTTGTGATTATGATGGCCTTGTAGGCCTGTATTATGATATATGGTGATGTGGTCATGTTGGCCTGTTGTGCATAGTAGCTACTGGTAGTAGCCTAGGATCGGCCTGAGTGGTTAGAGGTCGCCTAGGTGAGTGTGGGGCTTCACAAGTGGAGGAGTTATACGGTGTTTGATTTATTGCTGAGTGGGGGATTTGACCACCTGTGAGTCCCAGTCGGATTAGCACGAGATCACCACGTGGCTAATCCGAGGCGAACGTCAGTGGTG
>JAVXUL010000016.1:3524470-3536789 GCA_035590515.1 Trichilia minutiflora | reverse complement strand
GAATTAATCCAATCCATAACCCAAACCGCTAATAGCGGTTTGTAAAATTTCAATCTAGAGATCAATCCAACATAAATTCAAATCGATCCAAACCAATCCAATAAGCGGTTTGGATCGGTTTGGAGCGGATCGATTTAAATTTGCCCATCTCTAATAAAGATATCACGATACGAAGACAAATATCAACTAATTTGGAAAGAAAATTGCTAAAGTGTGACCAAGATTTTGGTGATCGGTGAAATTTAGGAGTATCTGATCAAATTGTCTGATAAAAATTAAAGATAACAATTTTTCTGTTAGAAGTCGATGATATCATTGCAAAATGGATGGTTGCATACAAAAATATTTAAATATTTTGAGCAGAATATGTTTTTTAAAATTTATCAAATTATGTTTAGTTTCTCTCTTTATAATATTAAATTTTTTATCACATTCTTTTCATGTTTTTTCTATACATTCTTCATTGTTTTGAACTACTTATTCATAGACAAATGAATAAAAATTATTTTGACGATTTAATTGGTTATTATTATTTAATTGTATCATTATACCTTTTTACTTAATGGTATCCTTTTATTATTATATGTGTTCTTTTTATTGATCACAATCCTACATATCACCCCATTTTGATTATGTCCTAATATTTTCTACTTGATCAAAATGATATGATTTATTTATGATGATTGAATATTATATGTGTATAATCAATCACTATTATTATATCATAATTAAACCATAAAAATTATAATATATATATTTTATAACAGTAAAATTATGCTATAATTGAAATTAAAAAAATTCTATTCGTACTTAGTTTTTATGATAACTTATGTACTAAACGTCTGATATTATATAAATTTATCTTAATGTTTCTTGATACAAACTTTACATCCAAGATGATTTATAATAACCCTTGTTAACCTTATTATAGTATTCCTTATCTTTTATCCGACCAATGTTCATAATTAATCAGATAGAGATATACCATTATTTTCTCATGCTTCCATGATACTTAACAAATAATATCTTTTTGGCTTGTTAACTACATATCTAGATGATTCTCAAACCCATAGTAATTACTTGTTTTCTAGATTTCTCTAAAGATAATCCCTTAATTATAAAATCGACTATCATATCTTATGAAGAGATATAATTAACTTTAATTTTATCCCTCTTCATTATCTCGAATATAGTGATAAGTTATATCAATATATTTACCTTTGGAGTTGTTTCCTTCATTTTTAATAAAATAAATGATAGACTTATTATCACAGAATATATATACAAGTTTTTTAGATAAATTTAATTACAAATTATCAACAAATCTCTTAGTTTAAACAGTTGTGTATACCACTATACTTACGAGATATATTCTGCCTTTATAATAGATTTTACAAAACAACCTTATTTCTTACTTAACCAAGAAATTACTGTTCTACCATATAAAAACACATTACTACTGATTAATTTCTATTATCCAAATCACCCGTAAAATTTGTATCACAATATCTAATAAGTTTTAAATCATGTAAACCAAAGCTGAGTTTTATACTTTTGATTCCTTTGAAATACTTTATGATCCTCTTAACTGCTTGTCAATATTTTCTTTTTAAATTTGATTAGTATCTACTTATCACTCCCACTGTATATGATATGTCTGATCTCATACTAATCATTACATATATCAGGCTTCCAATAACCTGTATCTAAGAAACTCTTTGTATTTCTTTCAGTTCAATTTTATTTTGAAAATATAAACTTTTACTTAAAATAGTTGACTTGTACGTGAATATACTAACTAATTTATAAATTTTTTTATGTTAAATCGTTTAAATATTTTCTTTAAATAATTTTCTTGATAATCGGTTTACAATTTTTCATAAACACAACATCTCTACTTTCTATAAGACCATAATAAAATTGATAACTGTTGGTGCAAGAATTGTCCGTGGACCCTATTTACGATCAAATTAGAATGACCCAGTTGATGAGGTGTGAGGATAATGCGGCTGTTTGTCGAACGATGATTTTTATATTGGAGAATAACTGCAGATGTGGTTGTTTTCGACAGAGCATTACCTCCTAAGCCTGTAAAAAAAGTAAACACCTCAGAGTGACATCGGGAGGGGTTCTCGACGGGAACACACCGATGCCTAAGTCAGAAAAAATGTTGAAAGAAAAGGAATGTATTTCCGACAAAAACAACAAAAAGAAAATGATAAATGGACTGAAAAGAGAGAAAGTGTGTATAAAATACTTGACGGAGATAATGAAGGGAAACCGGTGAAAAATGAGGCTGTCGGATCTCTCTCAATCTCTCCCAATCTCTAAGTGTAGCTCTAATTGTTTTTCAGAACCAACCAATCAACCACTAAACAATCAACCACTTTTTCGTTGAAGGAGTTTGGTTTATATAAGACCCCTCCCCCGAAAAGTGATGTGACTTGACATTGGAGAATGGGAAACATGTGATTTCTGACATGGGACAGTGTGCAGTCGATTTTCTTTAATGATGCTGTCACATCTGGCGGTTTTGTAGGCCCGTCATCGTTTTATCACCTGAAAATGGTCAGAGGATAGGATGAATGCTTTTGACGGGCCAGTTGTCATCAATCATTCTCATTTTTTGAGTGGAAGGGGCACATGTCCATTGATACTCTGGTCAGGGATCGCCGAAGAGCCAACAGTCAGCGAACTCCCGGTCTGAGGCAATTTTCTTGGGAAACTACTCTGATTCCTGAGCTGAGGATGACTGTAAACTCTAACTTTCAGATGCCTGCGAAGATACTGATCCTCCTGAGAAGCAGGTTGTCTAGGACGAAGTTTTCCTGAGATCATAGGACCCTTGAGTTGGGGGATACCTGGGGCAAAATATACCTGGGACGGTGGAATCCCTAAATCTTCGAATAGTTGAGAAGGTGAAATCAGTGAACTGGGGGGGCCTGGGATGGAGTACACCTGAGAAAAGGGCACCCTGAGATTACACCTCACCTCTCGTTACATGTTCTGTTGATTGGGTGTCCACATGTCACATTCGCATTTCCCCCCAAATAATAACTATTCTCATTTTCAACATAATCAATGAATTTGCATTCTCATGTTTTGACATTAATTTCAACTCATACTTACTATCTAATATATCTATAATTTCTTTAACAGTATCATAACCCTCATATAAAATAATTAAATCATCTTGTATGTTACTAAGAATTATTACCTTAACTAACTCATTATCTTCTTCCCATTTGATTTTACTAGCCATAATATAAAACAATTTAACACAAATAAATTAATAAAAACTGTATAAATTTTGACTTACAATTTATTAGATTACAATAACTTAATCTTATACTTGTTAAAATGCGATCGTAAATATGACTTCTTAGAATTCTTCATATTTTCTTACTCATAAGCTAAAACAATCTTTTTTACTTTGAACAGTTATCTTGTATATACAGTTTCTGAATATTTTAATATTCTCGTGAGTTAAAATGGTCTCGAACTTGGAATTTATCTTACAATATTTATTTCTTTTGCACATGAGTCAGAAACAATAAAACTAATCTTTCTTTGATACGTTAACAAATCAAGGTAGTGTAAAACCGATATTCTTCTTTTCTTTATTAGTGCATCTCCAAAGATTTCTGAATTTTGAGTGTTCAAACTAAATTTTGATATCATAGATCAATCTGACATACCGAAAAACCTTAAGGTACTAAATTCGATTCGATCAGAACTAATTTAAACCTTGAATTGGGCTTAAGAAATTCGATCGATTCAACCGAATTGAGAATGGATCGAACTGAACAGTTTGATTGGATCATATCGCGTGAACTAGGTTTGGGTCGAACCAAGTCAAGTCAAGGTTAAATTAGGTCTGATTAGGGCAGAACCCGATTTGAAATGAAGCAAATCTGGATCAAGTTGGACCGGATTGAGGTTGGTCTAAATCAAACCGAGTTGTTAGAGAACCAATCGATACGTGTGATGCATGCTTTCTGTGCGTGATCTATATGCGTCTTCAATTTTCGGGCACGTGTGTTGCATGGGTCTAATGGTTTTTTGAAAATTGTTTTTTTTAAACCATTTCCAACGTCATTTTTATAACACCGTCGTGAAACTGGGTTACATATAGAGACATCCAAATACTCGAAGCAAAATGTATTTCTGAAAATTTATCAAATTATACTCAGTTTCTTTTACTAGAATACTAAATTTTTTACCATATTCTTTTCATATTTTTCTATACATCTTCCATCGCTTTGAACTACTTATTCATAGGTAAATAAATAAAAGTTAACTAGACGATTTAATTAGACAAAATTGTTCAATTGAACCATTGTGTCCTTTTTACCTACTGGTATCCTTTTACCATTACATGCGTCATTTCACTATTGATTACAATCCTGTACGTCACCCCACTTCAACCATGTCCTAATATTTTTTCCGTCATTGCCACCCTCTCACTTAGAAAATCATAGCCCAGATAAGTACATGAGAAAGAGTCAGTTGCATTTCCATAAAAAATTTTGGTGGACATACACAAATTGCTTAGCCTTTAAAATTATTTTTTTGTTACATTTTATTTTTCAATATTATTGCCACAACATCGTCAAAAACAATCAAATAAGCATGAATCTCATGATTTAATAATAACCAAGAAGATAAAAATCAGATAAAATAAAATCATAGGATTATAGATGACATTTATTTTGACACGGAAAATCTCACAATAAAGATGCATAGGGTTGTAAATCTTTAACGCAATCAATAGATCTTTCTTTACAAAAGCAATGATATACATAATAATTAGCTTGAAAAGATATGCTTTTTTTTTCTCCCCATAAGAAAAATAAACGGGGAAACCAATCACTCTAAAGAAAAAAGTAAAGAATTCATACTTCAAATGGTTGACACCAGCATCATATTGCAGATGGGAAAGCCACAACTGGATTGGTACTATATTCTACCTATCATACATGAAGCTCTGGAGGTTGCCTCTCATGTTCTTGAGTCATGCCGCAACCTTCTGAGAACAACTTGCTTATAGAATCTCCTTGTCCGAAAGAACAATAGGAAGCCAACAATACACCCGATAAAAGCAATAGATGCCATGATCAAGAAGGAAAACATGAAGCAATGAGTGCCATAGCATGAGTTATCTCCCCCGCTGGCTACTTTGTCGTAAATATACCCAATGATTCTTACTGAACATATATAAGATCCAACAGGACTAGCAACAGCAATAGAGTTGAAAATAGTTCCCATGTGCCTGACACCAAATATTTCAGAAGTAATGGTAGGCATTAACGACCATTGGCAACCATAACAAACACCCACGATAACTGAACCCACATACAAGTTTCCAGGAAAACCTGAAGCAACAACAATATGACCAACAGACATTGTTGCCAGAGTAATAGCAATGAACAATGGCCTCTCCCAGCCCATTCTGTGCAGGAATATATCTGACACATACCCTCCTCCAAAACGGCCAAGAAAATTCCATATACTCCACAATGAGACCAGAGAATTTATTTTTGTGGTTGTATAGCGAAGAGATTTTCCAACTTGACTAATATTGTTTATTGTGGCAAGCCCAGAGCCCATTCCACATAACATGGCAACAAACAGCAACCAGAAGTTTATAGTGGACATTGCTTGCAGAATATTCATATCCTCTTCATCATTAGGTATTTTGTCATAAAAAACGGCATTAACTTGACTAGCATGATCACTAGGCAGATCTCTATTTGCTACAGGAAGTGGTGCTGTTGAAAATTTAGTAGGTGTCATTGTCCCAGGGTAGTCAACTAATGGACTCCTCTCAGTTGAAAATGTTTGTGATAATCTCACTACATCCTCCCTCTGGGCTTTGATTGCAATTCTAAGAGGCCAAGCTAGTAGAAGTAGCAGAATTATGAATGTAATGATGCGTGCACATAATGGAAAAGTGAAGATGTTCTCCAAAATTATAATGACCATGAGAAAAGCAGCAATGGTCATAGCAACTGCAGAGAAAGCATTCAAGTGCTTCTTTTCTTCAACTGAGTTTGTTCCATAGATTCTTACTAGACACATGAGCAGAAGAGATACAAGAGTTGGCAGCAGTGCAAGAATTAGAAGGAAAGTGCTGGGATTGCCCTTCCATAAAGTGTCATAGAATTGTATAAGCGCTGCTCCTCCTAGACCAAGAAACCCCTGGACGAGAAGAAGGTATAATGTCATACTTCAAGTTACTGAACTGTAAAATGTGAAAAAAATAGATCTTTGACATATATAATCTAGCTCAAGAATTTGATCTAAAAATTCACAGTTGAGGGGGAGCACTAGAAATGCCACAAAGAAAAAATCATCACAATATTTAATTGTCAGTGATAATATTCATTTTAGAACAAAAATTAAGTCATTGCAAAGCATTCCGTAACATTAAAAGGTATACAAGTTACTTTTGGATTGCGAAAATGATGCCATTGCCGGTAATATGAAAACTAGTTAGCAAAATTGACTGGAAAGATATAACATACAATGAAACAATTTTGATGACATAAATCTGGACATTCCACATTAGCTAAAAGGAAAATAACACACGCTAAACACAAAAAAGCAGTAATGAAAAGACCTCTGTACATTAGCATTTGGTACCTCAACGAATGGACATCAGAAATAAGTTCAGCCTACATCTATTTATGATTTGCTTAATGGGATTTTATAAAAATACTAAAACCATGACAAAAATGGGCCAACATCATTGTGATCCTTGAAAAAACTGTCCTTTAACGTACTCCATTCTGTTCTCTTTACGTAAATAAGCTACTATTTTTACACAAGAGTCATGTCTACAGAAATTTCCCACAGCAAAAATATTCTTTTCTATTTAGTCGTTTTTGCAATTTTTAGCAACAAGCAACCTCCATAAAATTGAAAAGTCGTATTATGAGTCTAAATTCAAAATTAAAGCAAGAACCAAAAACTCAATCATACGCAAACCAACATATTACCGCAAAAACACATACCTTCATTATACCAACAATGGTCCCACTATAACCACCAAAGTTCATCACACCAGTCACAACATTTCCTGTGTTTAAGAATGTCTGCGAATGAGCCGCCATGAACATAAACAAACACATCAAGGGCACCGGCGGTCTGTGAATCATCCCCACAACGGATGCCCACATTAAGAAATAACCCACGAAGCAGAGGATGGCACCCGTCGCTAGGACCACCCATGGGCCGCGAAGAAAATAGATACGGTTACGGTGATCGAGCGTTACGAAAGAGTAGAGGAGACCGGAGAGAACGCCGACATTGGCACCGATGTCTTTGAATACTGACACAGTGTCTAGCGTTGATTGATCGTAATTTTGAGTGGACTTGAGGGTGGAAGAGTAGATACCGAAGGTGTACGATCCACCGCTGCAGCACTGGATCCATATGCTGGCCACCGTAGCCATCCATTTTGTGTTTATCCTCCGGACGGACCGGGCGTCCATCTCCTCTAATTCTATGCTCTGTTCAAGTTATAATGTTCTTGAATAACGGTAGATTTATACTTGTAATTGTTTAATATTTCTTTGGTGGTTTATTATCCCTGATGATAAAAATATAAAAATAATTATTTATTATCTTTTAAAGTATAATTTACAGCTATTTTTATACCTTACATCTAATAACAAAATTAAATAAATTATTTATTTATTTTTATAATCCTCATTTATTAAAAAAAATTGTTCTTCAAATTTTGTTCAATTTTGATTCCTTGTTTAATAATTCAGGGACTATTTACAATTAATCAATTAAAAATTCTTAAATAATTATAACATACATTTGCTTATTGTTATAAATAAAAAATAATTAAATATTTAATAATTTTATTTTATTAATAATATTTATTTGATTATTCGATAATGATAATAATTTGGTAAAAATTACGAGAATGCTTTTTTAGATTGATGTGTATAAACTTTTTTTATTTTTAATAATATATATATATATATAAAAGAGATAAATAAATCATTTTATTTAATTTATTATTATATATAAAGATATAAAAATAATTATAAATAATATTTTTTAAAAAATAAAAAATTATTTTTATATTCTTATCATTTAAGTAAAATATTATTAAATGATTTTTTTCCAATCAGCGGAATACCTAAACTTATGGAACCATTTAAAATGACAATTTTTTTTCACCACCACGTGAAAAACTTAAGCGTGTGGCTACAGGCTCTAGTGCATGCCAGTATTTCATACAATTTTCTCCTTTTTTTAATTTTTTTAAAATTTTTATTAATAACTCTTTCATTTTTAATCTCAAATTATAAGAAATAAACGGATAGAATCGGAGATTATAATAATTTAAAAAAAAAAAGGTTTAGCAAAATTATAATTTGTATGATATATTGGTAATTGACGTTCGGTTGGTTTGGTTATATCTACTAGTTCTAGATTTACTCGCCTCAAACTAAAATAACAAATTGACACCCACCACTTTGCTCTCGTGGGTGTTGGGTGGAATCCTCTTATCCTATCCTATCCTATCCTACATCAGAGGAAACTGTTAAGTTGTTCACCGGCCATGGCTTTGTCTTCTGAACCCAATAGACTGCAATTCGGAGAGTCCCAACAAACTCTCCAACTAAGAAGAAAATATACAAATAATCAATCAATGAATCAATATCTATCATACAAATAATATTATATTTGATTTCTTAGAAAAACAACAACAATGACATACATAAATAATTCCTTTGACACACTACACTACACGTTATCTTCTCAAATTCTTGAAATTTGCCGCAACCTTTTGAAAATCACCTGGCTATAGAATCTCCTTGTTCGAAAAAAAAGGAGACAGGCAATAAGACTTCCAAAGAAAGCAACAGCTGCCATGATCAGAAAAGATAACATAAAGCAGTGAATGCCAAAACATGAATTGTCTTCACCCCCTGCTACCTTGTCGTAAATATACCCAATGATTCTTACAGAACATATGTAAGATCCAATAGGACTTGCTATGGTAATGGTGTTGAAAATAGTTCCCATGTGACCAACACCAAATATTTCAGACGTAATGGTAGGCATTAACGACCATTGAGAACCATAACAAACACCGACAATAATTGTACCCAAATACAAGTTTCCTGGAAAACCAGAAGCAATAACAATATGACCAATAGACATGGTTGCTAGAGTAATAATCATGAACAATGGCCTCGACCATCCCATTTTGTGCAGCAATATATCCGATACATACCCTGCTCCAAAACGACCAAAAAAATTCCATATACTCCATAAAGAGACTAGAGAATTTATTTCAGTGGTTGTATACTCAAGAGATTCTCCCACTTGACCTATATTATTCATGGTGGCCATCCCGGAACCCATTCCGCATATCATGGCAACGCACAACAACCAGAAGTTTCCAGTGCACATTGCTTGCAACAGATTCATATCCTCTTTGTCCTTTAATATTTTGTCATCCAAAGCATCAGATAGTTCATCATATGCGATGGAATCATAGCAGTCAACTAATGGACTCCTTTCAGAGGAAAATGTCTGAGATAATCTGTTTGCATGCTCCCTCTCAGCTATGATTGCAATTCCAAGAGGTGAGGCAAGTAGAAGCAGCAGAATTATGAATGTAATGATGTATGCCAACAATGAAAAAGTGAAAATGTTCTCCAAGATTGTAATGACTATAAAATAGCTAGCAACAATCACAGCAACTACAGAGAAAGCATTCAAATGTTTCTTGTCATCCACTGAATTCGTTCCATAGATTCTTACTTGATACATGAGCAGAAGGGACACAAGAGCTGGGAACAGAGAAAGAATCAGAAGGTAGGAGGTTGGATTGCCATTGCAAATCGTATCATACACCGCGATTAGCACTGCTCCACTCAGACCAAGAAAGCCCTGGAGAAGAAGAAAGAATTTTCAAATTTCCAAGAATAAACCATGCCACACACTTCAATTCTTTAAATTATAAGTTGTGGAAAATTAAATCTTTTACATATCTATTCTTAATTCATCAGAGAGCACTTCAATTACATACCTTCAAAATACCCACAATGGTCCCGCTGTAATTACCGAAATTCATCACACCTGTCACAATATTACCCGTGTTAAAGAACGCCTGCGCTTGAGCCGCCGTGAAGATAAATAAGCACATCAAAGGCACCGGTGGCCTGTGAATCAACCCCACGACAGATGACCAAATTAAGAAGTACCCAGCAAACCAGAGGATAGCCCCCGTCAAGTGGACCACCCATGGCCCGCGAAGAAACCGGAAACGATTATTGTTATTAAGGGTGACGAAGGAGAAAAGAACTCCAGACAGAACGCCTGCGCTGCCACCGATATCTTTAAATACTGAGATGGTCTCGAGCGTTGATTGATCGTATTCTTGTGTGGACTTGAGTGTGGAAGAGTAGATGCTGAAAGTGTAGGTTGCGCCAGTACAGCTCTGAATCCATATGCTGGCCACCGTAGCCATCCATTTCGTGCTTCGCCTTTGCCTCTCCTCCATGTCTCTCAAACTCTGTTCTGCTCTGTTCCTGATTATTGACTCGGGATTTTTTCAGTGAATATGGCGATGCGTTTCTTGAATTATTTTATGTTTAAAAATATTATAATATTATTCAAGACATTGGATTCTTAGTGCTTATGAATGATGAGTTCGGTGGTGAGCGATTCTTAGTGCTGCGTGGGCCAATAATAAGCCATGGAAATTATCAGTTGGAAGAGTTTTATGTCAAATTTGATTAAATAATCCTCCCATGCCACGGATTAATCATAATCCCCGTATTCGGGAAAAAAAAAATTATACTGTACAAGTCATTCATAAATATTTTTTTTAGAATTATGGAATAGAAAATTTTAGATCATGATTAAGAAATATAATATTACTCTTCTAATTATTATAAGATATATCAAAGAATCTTTCAAAATAATTTTTTTTTTGTCTGGATGAGGTTAATTATTAATAAAATGAAAAAAAAAAAAGTTACAGGAGAAAAAAGGGGTATAAATCATGAAAGGCTATTTTGTTGGCTGCTGGAAAGATATGAAAGTAATAAATGGACACGAAAGCCATTCTTCTTTTTTCTGTCGAAGAAAATTACAAGGAGCGAAAAGTTGATTAGGTAATGAATGTCAAACTAAAACCACTGGTCCAAAGAAGATGCCAATTATTTGAAGGCACAAAATACAATGACCAGATGAATTGTCAAAAACTCAGCCAAAAGGTGACAGACACATAGTACATCAAAATCATGTGTGGAAAAATTTCTCCCAAACTATACATTAGCTTTAATCAACTAAATTGCCAATAAAATTAATAAAAGAAAAAAAACAGCGAGTTTCTTTTAAAAACTTACAAAAGAGATGCACAAGTTTATTGATTCATTACACAACCAGTAAGTTGTTGATTTCTATTTAACAAAAGTCTTTTTGCCAAGCTACATTTTTCGTTTTGTTCTTAAGAAATGTTGTGTAACTGCAACCGTCAAGAAACAATCTCCATATATAAACTCCTTGTAAGTGATATTGGAATGTTATTTAATACTGATTAATTTAATTTATTTATTTAAAAAATTATATATATATATATATATATATATATTAATTTTTTTGTTATAATATTATTTATATTTTAAGTAATTTAATTTTATTAAGAGCTTTTTATTAATAATAATTATATCTTGTATATATTTTTTGTTTTTTATTAATGAAAATTAAAATTCTAATTCTAAAATTTCTTAATTTTTATATGGTATTAGAACCATGGTTGTTGAGAAGAAAAACAAAAATTCTGAATTAGATAAGAAAATATTCAGTTCTTACATACTGAACTCGAATGATATTTTAAGTAACTTGATTACCCAAATACAATTAAAAACGAGAATTATGAAGAATTGACATAAGCTATGCAAACGACATTACGAGCCAAGAAAAAATATAATTTTATTGATGGATCTATCAAACAACCAGCATATGATTCTCCGGAACTTGAAAATTGGTAGACAATTAACTCTATATTGATTTTTTGGGTGTCTAACATCATTGAACCCACACTTCGCTTTACAATTTCTCACATAAAAAAAGTGAAGAGTCTGTGGGAGGATATTAAACAAAGATTTTCAATTGGGAATAGTCCACGAATACAGTAATTGAGATCGAATTTGACAAATTATAGGCAAGATGGCTAATCTACTATTTCCTATTTTGAAAAACTCAAAATATTATGGGATAAAATAAACAACTATAATCAAATATAAGGTTGTGTTTGTACAGACTGCAGATGCAATCT
>JAVXUL010000016.1:3510079-3521076 GCA_035590515.1 Trichilia minutiflora | reverse complement strand
GAATATCTGGATATCCAAATATTTAAAATTTAAAAATTTATATTAGATTTACATCATAAAAAATTTAAATTTAAGGTATAACTTTTTCATCCGAATTTATACCTAATTTATCAATATCCAATCCAAATTTGAATTTCTGTCCTAAAAAAAATCTTATAAATAGAAGTATTCTCCTCAATCGAGGACCATTAAAAAACAAAAAATAGCACTTGTTCACAAGCATTATTACCAATTTATTGTCATCAAAATAAGAAAAATTATAAGATTTTGATATAATATGAAAAATAAGAAAAATTATAAGATTTTGATATAAGAAAAATAAGAAAAATTTATGCGAATCGAGATGTTATAAGCTCGAACTGTAACTATTTCAGTTTCGGTTCGATTCCATCAAACATGAACCGTAGAATCGGCCCGATCCAAACCATTATGACTTTTGATTTGGACCAATTTCAAAAAACTGAAATCGTCAAATTGGTCCGAATCCGCCCGAATCCATCAATTCAGACCTATTAGATAGCACTAGACACTTTTATGATAGTTATTTTAATTATAAAAAAGGTTTAAATTCATTGATTTTTTCGTAAATAAAGCAGAATTTTTTTTAGTTCGATGATTATTTTTCACAATAAATCCTTGCAATCTCATAATCCTTGAAAAAGTTACGAATGTAAAAAATATAATGACAGTTAAAATAAAAAGATAAAAAATAAAATATTTATTAAATTAAATTAAATTATTGAATTATTATATTTTTTAAAAAACTTTAATTGAATTATCAAAAAAATTTTATTAGATCATTGATTTATTTTTAATCATTTTTTATAATTTTAGATTATTGTTATTTCAAAAAGAAAGAAAAAAATATGTCCTAATATTTAAAGTTTGAAGAATTTTTGGACATCAACAATATTATAAAATTAAACTCGTTCTCCTCGTGTTGGATCAAGCCATCACGGTAGTAGTTATTAGCTCAGGTGCGCGTTTATTTTCTACTCATGAGACTCAGGTGTCGATTCCAATTTATAATTTTAAATTATAATAATAATAATAATTGAAAAATTATTTAATTGATTTAAATTTAATTAAATTAGGAGAGGATCCGGATTCGTATGATCAGCGGTAAGCATGTGGAAGGTGTTATTACAGCCAGGCCAGCCTAAGAACATAATTGATTGCCCCACATTTGATTTTATTAATAATATAAAATTAGAAAAACAGCATGATTTGATCCATTTCCGTTTGTATAAGTATTAATATATTCCTCAATTAACATAAATAAGTTTATCATGTTTACATTTTTAATTGTTCATTGTTTTTATACATTATTTCATAGAAATCTATAATTTATATTAATTATATCTCCAACTCCACCACCATTAACAATCTCGGGGTCCTTGTCTTGCATGTTAATTGTTAATAAATTTTGAATCAATATAACAATAATAGATTATAATCCTCCAATTCATTGTTAAAAAAGTTGTTTTCAATTTCGAGTTGCTTTGAAGTTGTTTTGGTTTATATTATGATTAATGAAAGTAAACAAACATTAGTTTAGGCTTAAAGATATTATTTACTGTTAGCATAAAAATTCTTCTTCCATCTTGTACTTTCTCTTTTTATCTATTAGAGTTATGATGACCGAAATCATAAGAAATGATTAGGAATAAAATTGGTATTCTAATAAATTTTTTTTGATATTTAAATTAAAATTTTTATTAAAAAATTTTCAAAAAAAATAACAATAATTCAATAGATTTAGTTAATGTGTATCTTGTTTTCTTTTTCGTATCTTTTTATTATCTTTTAATCTTAATTGTCATCATATTTTTCAAAAATATTACTTTCTTATGGATCATAAAATTATAAATCTTTATCATGAGATATAATAATTAAGTTAAAAATTTTTCTTTTAATTTACAAAAAAATCTATAAATTTAAATTTTTTATATGATCAAAATAATCACAGAAATCTTTAGATTTTATATTATAATTGAGATATTTATCAATCAAGGAAGTCTCGAAGTTCAATGTAATGAATGATTGAGATTTTTATGGATTAAGAAGGTCCTAAAATTCAATATCATAATTGAGATTTTTATTAATAAACAAGATTTAGGATTCAATGTTATAATTAATATCTTTATTAATTAAAAAAATCTCATAATTCAACGTTATAACTGATATCTTTATTGATTAATAAAGTATTTGCACGAAAAGATCCCAGGATCATCACATATTGTAATCCAAGACAATAATTTTCTATCACTCAATTTTTAGTTCCATTTGTTTTTTGTAGTCAACTTTCTTTCTTTCTTTTTCTTCCTTTGCCAAATTCGTGAGTTTTTAGTAGTTGACTTTGTGAATATTATTATCTGGATTTGATTTGATTTTGTTTTTATTGAGTTTACTTATAGCTCTGGATTAATGGGACAAGAACTCTAATCCATAATGGGTGTTTAAGCTGTTGCCTGTTGGATGAAAAAAAAGAGAGAGAGAGAGAGAGAGAATACGTTGAAAGTGATTTGGACTTTTTGCCTTGTTGAAAACAAAAACTTAATAAAAATCTTTCAATTTCCATTGGGTTGATACGTAAAAATCAAAACATTGTACAAATCATTTTTCTAGCTTGTCATTTCTTTAAGAAAAAATGGAGAAAGAAGAAAAAGAAAATGGTGAGAAAGATTTGGATTTTTTATTTTGTTAGAAAGAAGATCTCAATATAAGTCCTTCAATTTCGATTCAATTGATAATCGAAAAATCAAAACATTGAACATAAATTATATTTCTTATTTAATTAGCTTTTGTACGAGTGTTTGCATACATAAAAAGTGAAGTGAGAAGAGATATAAAAAATAAAAATGACAAATTGGGTTTTTGTAGGGTTAGTAAAATTTTTATGAAAATATAAAATTTGAATTTTTTTCGAATATCTGGATATCCAAATATTTAAAATTTAAAAATTTATATTAGATTTACATCATAAAAAATTTAAATTTAAGGTGTAATTTTTTCATCCGAATTTATACCTAATTTATCAATATCCAATCCAAATTTGAATTTTTTCTGATTATAATTTTGAAGTCCGTTGTTATATTGTTAATAAATAATTTTTAAGATTAGTGATTATTTTTACATCCAAACCAATGCTTTATCCGAGAAAAAAAAAATCTTATAAATAGAAGTATTCTCCTCAATCGAGGACCATTAAAAAACAGAAAATATCACTTGTTCACAAGCATTATTACCAATTTATTGTCATCAAAATAAGAAAAATTATAAGATTTTGATATAATATGCAAATATCTAAAAGTATAATCTGACCAATTTGCAATAATTACAAAGAAATCATACAATGTAAAATTTACAAAAAATAAGGACTGCATTAATATTTACCACTCAAATCTGACGGGCGTAATTCGAGGATCCAGTTCCCGTCCTCGATCCCCGTGTCCTTTCTGTTGGGCTTGGCACAGCTATCAACAGGTCCTCTTATTAACCCTTTAATATTTTTATTTCTTATTTTTTAATTTAAATAAATTAAAATAAAATATTTAAAATTATTTTGCTTTTTCACATATAATACAATATTTTATTTGATAATTTTATTTATTGTGCTAGACTTAAGTAAAAGGTACACCTACTACATATAATATACAGGGGAGAATTGATAAATAGAGGTAAACCTTTAAAATATAAAAATTCATAAAATATTTGGATCTAATTTAGTGAATTTTTTTTTTATAATAATAAATATTATAAAAAATACAATACAACCACTAACACAATTATAAAAATTTTAAATACAACAATTGAACATTATATCTAAATATTAATCATGATATTATAAAAAAAAATAGATAGACTGCTAAATTCAATATTTATAATAATAGTCAATCTATTAACTTATTAAAATTTTAAGATATGAATAATTTAAATAAATAATAAATATTATAATTATATATTTGTTAATTATTTTGATAATTGTTAAATAATTTTAGTTTAATAATAATTTACATTATATGGTGTGTGTCATTTTTTTAAATCATGATAAGTAAATATAAATATTTTAATTGTAAACTTGTAGTTTACATAATATATTATAATTAACAATTTTATGAATAAAATAAATAATAGTATAATTTTTTATTATACTTTAAAATTTTAATGTGATAACAATTTAATAAAATGGGATTTTAAGTTTGTGAGTCTGTTGAATTTCTACCACTTTAATTTTTGACAAGAATCTCCCATTGGAGGAAGATGAACCAGAGCTATTTTTTAGTATTTTTTAATGCTTTTGAATGCTCCTCAACTAAGGAGAATTGCCTCTATTTATAGGCAAATTTTTTTTTTTCGGCTCCCATTTTGGCAACTAACAAACTGTCTTTGCATATTCGGTGCTGCCTCCAAGCTTCTCCAAAATCGACCTTCTAGATAGTTAAAATTGCAGCACCATCCTTTTCTAGAATGAATGAAAACAGAGCCATCATATTCTCAAATCTCCACTTTGGCAAAATTTCAACCTTATACGTCATCTCTCACTGATACTTGATCGATACCTCGCATTGCAAATTATATGCTGTATTGCGCCGTAGTTGGCGCATTTGAAGATGCAGGTTCTTCGCTTGAAATCTCCTCTTCTTGTTTTGCCGGTTCTTCTTTATCTGCCAACATTCTTTTCTGCTATTGGAGGATGATCTTTTTGAGCATGCTTCACTGGAATCATTTTTCATACCTCAGAGCTCAGACTCCAGCTGTTGTATGGTCCCCATCACTTGCTGTGGAGTACTCTTGATCTCTGTTTCCACTGGGAATCCCAGTGGAGTGTGAAAAATAAAATAAAGAATATCATCGACTCCACTGGGGATCGAACCCAGAATCTCTGGTTCCGTAGACCAGCGCCTTATCCATTGGGCCATGGAGTCCTTTTAGATAACGTCTTACCATTATGAATAGATCTTCTTAAACGATTCTTAATATCAGAACACAAGTGCACCGTTTATCGTTGCACATCTTTGTAAGATGTTAAAATTTTGTTGGTTTTGGGGTGTTTTCAAACCGAGGTCTCTTTTGAAGTAAGAGTTGATTAATTATCTTGGTAGTACACTTTGGATGTTTAAGACACCAAAAGAAATAGGCACCGGTTAAAAAGTCTGCGACTACGACTCTACAACAAGCCATGATCGATACAAATCGAAATTATTGAATATTGGTTTCGAATCTTAGATGCACGCCGTGTGGTAGTGCAAATTTGGAATGGTTTGGTGTAATTTATAAAATGATTGATTTGTATAATGAAAAGAATAATACTAATTATAAAATAAGTAGTTAAATATTTAATAAATTATATTATTTGTTTGGGAGAAAATACATGAATGACATATGGATGTCCCATCAGTAAAACACATGATAGGTGTTCAGGTGTAATCTCTGGCAGTCCCCGTCTTAGGTACATTCCGTCCCAGGTAATCTCGGCTCAGGGATTTCATCATCTCAGACGAATTTCGCCCCAGATAACCTATATACCAAGAAAATCAGTGTCGCCTCAGGATTTTCACCGTCTCAAGTGCCACGGAGACAGGGACTCCTTCTCAGGTTTTTCGCAATCATCAAACAGCACGTCTCAGGTATCCGACAGTTGGAAGTTCCAGATGTCCACCATTTCAGAAATCAAGATAGCTTCTCAGAGAAATCACCCTATATCAGGATTCTTTCCATAATTGGTTCGCAGGCAATCCCTGACCAGAGTATCAGCAAACACGTGCCCCCCACCAAAAATAGAAATGACTGTTGACAGCTGGTTATTAAATGCACTTGTCCTCTCCTCTTATCATTTTCAGGTGATGAGACGATGTCAAGCCTGCAAAACTACATATGTGTCAGCATCATTAATAAAATTGGGTTGCACACTGTCTTATGTCAAATATCAAATCCTTTCCATTCTTCGATGCCAAGTCACTGTTCAGGGGGCACTATATAAAGCAGACCTTTTTCAACAGCGGGAGACTTTTTGGCACTTTTCTTATTTTTTTGCTTGTGGAGCTTTGAAATTCGATATTTTCATTTTTATACACTTAGAGGCTTAGAGAGATTTGGCAACAGGATGATCTCTATTTTTCCTTCACCATCTCTGTTGGGTAACTATTGTTCATTTTCTCTCATTTTTGGTCATTTTCGACTTCTTTTTGCTGCCTTCACCGAAAATATACTTTTTTCTCCACCATTTTTCTGACTTAAACATCGGAGTTTTCTCGTCGGGAACCTATCCCGACGTTACTTCGAAAGTGTTATTTTTTTTACAGGCTTAGGAGATAAAGTTTTATCGAAAATAGCCACACTTTTAGCCGCTCTCCAGTAAAAAAACTCACCTTTGGACAGCAGCCAAATTCTTCTTACACTTCACCAACTAAGTCATTCCATATTTACCGCGAGAAAGATTCACGGACAATTCTTGCACCAACATTATTAAAAATGTTAGAATTTATTTTTAAGTATTATTATTATATTTTTATTAATTAATTTAAATTTTTGGGTCTAACAAATTGTTGTATTCTTATAGCCTACTAGAAACTTTTTCTTCACTTTTAAAATATTTAATTTTAAGTGAAAGAAAAATCACATAATAAATAATTTTAAGATAGTGAAGAGATGCCATAAAAAATAAATACAATTATTAATTATATTTATTTTTTTATATATATATTTTTAAAATCTTACACCCCCTACAAACCCTCTCACTCAATGCATATAGCATATCTTAAAAGTTTTAATTTATTTATTTTAAATAATTAAAAATGCATAAAATACGAATGAAATGCGTGGCACCAACCCCTTCCTAGTTCAAATCTACGCTCCACTAAAATATCCGAGCAGGGTCCAAATATAATTTGATCAAACTGTTTATTTCATCCACTCGAAAAGTGCTTCCTGTTCTAGACTAGGCTTAAGATCCCTAAAAGTTAGCCCATTATTTTATGTCGCTAGTTATGACTTGTATTGGCCCATGAACGTGTGCATCTCCTTGTTGCTAATTTGCTATGCGACATCAAATAAAATATGAAGTAATTTCCTCCGAGACCTTGCTGAGAATGTTGTTCCGTTTTTCTCAAACGATCATGCCATTATTGTCTTTTCTACAACATTTCCAGTCATGACACTTGACAAAAACAATATTTCCAGTCCAGTCATGAGGTTTAATCCTTAATCTTATGAAGGTAATCGAACTGGTATTAAACTGTGACAAGGTGGGAAATTTAAATAATGTCCGCAGAGAGGAGAGTTAAGTTCAGCAGCATCCCCAATGCGAAACGTTTCCCTTTGCTTCATCGCCGTTAATGAATCTTGTAGATGGACGACGAAACCGGAAAACACGTCCGACAAGGACGAGGACGAAGCGCCTCCGGTTTTGGAGTCCTTTAGCCGCATACAGCTCGCGCATACTCCGATTCTTTTACTCGTTTATTTCCATAAAGCTCTACGAGCAGAGCTTTCCGAACTCCATCGCCTGGCGATTACGGATTTGGAGCGAAGGTATCAGTACCAGGAGCTGATACTCGACCTACAACGGAGATTCGAGTTTTTGAAACTTGTTTATAAGGATCATTGTGCCGCCGAAGACGGGGTAAGTGACACTGTTCTCTTCGTATGCCTCAATGTTACTGTTGGGTTTCCCAGAAAATGCAACCAGAGAAAGTTAAAAATAAACGTTTTCTTTTACTTAATGCTGCTTTCATTTGCTTATGATTAAACTAGTTATAAAAGTAGTAATAATAGACAACAACAACAACAACAACAACACACACACCAAAAAAAAAGAAAAGAAAACCCTACTCTACCCTACAAATCCTTTACCACAAATTGGTTGGAGCCGTCTGCTGCAATAATGATATTTCTTTCAAGGAAAAGCTATTATTTTTTGGTTAGCTACTTCAGTATAATACTAAAAATTCATTCTTTTTTTCATGCTGTGTCTTTATTAACCAAACAAAACATTATAGAATTTCTTGGATTTATTTTGATTCATTCAGTTCAAGGATTTTTAATGAACAAGTGTTGATATGAAGGAATGATTAATGAGGTTTCAGACTATATAACTCAAATTGCATTACTGTAAACATTACCGTAGACCATAATTTGTAAGATAATGCATTTGATTTTCCCTTTTCCCTGTTTTGGGGCCAATGTTTTCGACTGTGATTTTTTTTTTTTAAAGAACATGGAAGTTGACTTTTTTCATAGATTGACTTTACTTAATTAATGTTTATCCTTCACCACGCTGTAAATCATAATCTAGCCAAACAAGTAGGCATAATCCCAGTTATAATTTTGTATTGTATATGCATTATCTTCAGCCTTCTTTATGTTTTATATATTTAGGTCCTTGACCAGAGGGCCCAGAAGGTTGGATGTTACTTATGAATAAAGGGAAAAAGGGGAAAAGGGAGAAAAATGTTCTTAACTTTCCGTAGAGATTATCCTTTTTAAAATATTCCCTTTGTTTTTGTATTCCTTGTAGAACACTGTGCCACTGAGGTTCCAAGACTGAAACTTGTATTTCTTGACAGGTGATCTTTTTAACATTAGATGTACATATGAAGAATGTAGTCTCTGCGTATTCTCTTGAACATAAAAGTATAAATGAGTTCTTCAACTCTGTTTCTGATCACCTCAATGTTTTCCTGGACGGAGTGAAAATGTGTCCAAGCCATTTCAAGAACTTGTCTTTGGCATTGGCACCATCAGGACCTTCATCAGCACATGCTGAAAGAAGAAGAGCAGGTATGCTATTTGTTTTGTGCTGTAATGCTGTGCTGTTGAGTAACTTTGTAGAGTTATTTTTTATATCAGGTTATTCTGGTTCAGTTTAGGACTAGTCACAAGAAAATATGCTTCTTACCTGGTTCAAACAACTTTCTGTTTTTCACTTGATTGTACGGAGAAGAGTATACTCCACTGGGTAAAAACTTTAAACTTAATTTGACATGACTATTAAATTTTTCTGAATTATTGAATATAATTATAATAATGAACTCTAGGATCTCTATTTCATTGCACTGAAAAGAAACTCTTTGAGTAGCATCATATTCATACTATTGGACTCCAGGTTGGAGATGTAGACATTTTCTTGCACAAAAAATGTGAAATAAGAGCGCACTACTGACACTGATCATTCAACAAGACATAGTTATCAGAATCTGATATGACATGGAACTGCTTAAATATGTTTCAAGGTAAAAGTACCCAACTGTATCACTCATTATATTACAGAAGCATTCATGAAGTTGCAAAGAAAATCTGATTGTTATTTGGTTGAATAGTGTAAACACACAGAAAATAGAATGCCTTTATCATGTTGTGAAGAGCTAAATTAAACAATGACAAATATGATTGTCAAATTTCAGGCATTTAGACTCACAAGCCTTAGGTTTCATTTGGGATTGTGGTGCTTCTATTGTGTGTTGAAAGCAAATAAAGGGTTTGGTAATATCAACTTTTAGTGGGATCTACTTGTTTTTTGTTGATACTTGACTTCTAGTGCTTCCATCCCATGGTAGCTGTGACTTTAAACCCACCTCAATTCAGCACCAAACAAAGCCTTAAATTGCTCATAATTAATTGAAGCCTTTTAGGCAGCGGGGATTTAGCAGTAAGAAATAGTGCTAATGATGAAATTGGAAAAGTTCAATTTTGGGGAAAGTTTGTCAGACCACTTAATTGGATATAGTTATTGCGTCTTCTATGCAGCTAGCTTGTAGTAGAAAAAAATGGAGCAAAATGGGGAAATATAATTCATATGTTATTCAGGAAGCATTTGCAGTTTGGTTAAAGATCATCATATCTTAACCTCAGTTTGGATGTCTGAAGAATGAGAAACATAAATGAACATAGAAGAAACAAAAAGAAAAAAGACATCGTATTGCTATCAGTTACCTTACCATTGCCACTGGTCCACTTCATAATGAATGAACGAACTTTAAGCATATATTAAATTCAACCAGGTGTCTTCTCTGGAGATTTTCATTGGTCGGTAATTTGTACACATGACAATAGGAACAGACAAACTTCTAGGAATATACAGTACATTGAATATCTCTTTACATGTTATGAGTGATTGGATCCTTTAACTAAATACCTTTGTGACAGAATTTCTGCTGATATTAGTTCAAGAGATAACAATTTTTTTTCTTGTTTCATCCCATATTAGTATTTTTTAGAATAAATAGTCCTCCATATAGCTGGCATGTTATGTGTAACATAATACTATATACATGGGGATGCAGGTTTTACTTTGCTGAAGCACCATTTCTCATCTGGATAGCAGGCTTCACTTGTGTATTAATTTCCATTCAGCATTCCTGTTATACTGCTGGAGGCTATTTTGCCATGGATGTTTTCCTTTCTCTCCCAGGATGAAAAAACAGATGTCAGCTACTGTATAAAAGAAATTGTACCTGAAGAAACATTACGGCAAGAGGTAGATCAAGAATTAAATTCGCTCCCTAGATCAAATGATTTTCTGGATTGTGATTAGTTTTATTATATTTTCTTGGCTTGATAACATTAACCAACCCACTTTTGGGGTGTTTGTTAAGGATGGATCAACAAATATGAAAAGCATAATGAAATTGCTTCAAGCTAGCAAGTATTCTGGAGAAAATCAGCATGGGAAGAAAGTTTGTGGTTTCCACACAAGTGTTGGACACCGTCCACTTACTGGCCTTCTGCTTTGGCACAGAATCCTAAGGAAAGATTTTGAAAGACAGTTCAATACAATCTATTCCAAATGAAAGGTTCAAATGTCTTTTCAGATCTGCATTCAGTGCTTGTCCAGCTGAACTTCCTTGGTGATGTCCTTATCTTCTAATGGTAATCAATGTAGTTGCAGAAGCATTTCCTTATTCTTCTGTTGTTATCAACTATGAAACAGAAATATGAAACAGAAAGTGTATATCGTACTTTCTGATATTTTATTCATATATGTCTATGATTATATA
>JAVXUL010000016.1:3491151-3509979 GCA_035590515.1 Trichilia minutiflora | reverse complement strand
AACCGATTTTATTAATTTATAAAAATATTTTAAATATTTTATTATTTATATATTATTAAAAATTCCGTTTTTATGTTGCGTTTTTACGTCTCGATTTTACGTTTCGATTTTTTAAAGAAAAAACGATTTTAATTAAAATCGCGATTTTGATAACCTTGGTAGCCGTGACTTTAACACCACAGCAATTCAATACCAAACAAAGCCTTCAATTGCTTATAATTGAAGCCTTTTACGCAGCTTGAACATAGTGTTGTATATTTTATTCAATAGATATGATATATCACCAATATGTAGTGTTAAGAAATAGAGATAATGTAAAAACTGGAAAAGTTCAAAATTGAGGAAGATTTGTCAAACCGCTTGACTGGGCATAGTTATTGCTTCTTTTATGCAGCTAGCTTATAGTAGAAAGGAATGGAGCAAATGAGGAAATATAAGTCATATGTTATTGGGGAAGCAATTTCAGTTTGGTTAAAGATCATCAAATCTTAACCTCAGGATAGATGTTTGAAGAATGAGAAACATAAAATGAATATAGAAGACACAAAAAGAAACCCAAAAGAGGCATCATGTTGCTTGCAGTTATCTCGTGATTGCGTCTGGTCCACTTCATAATGCATGAACTTTAAGCATATATTAAGTTCAACCAGGAGTCTTCTTTGGGGCTTTTCATTGCTCGGTAATTTTGCACGACAACAGGAACAGACAAACTTCTAGGAATATACAGTACATCACATATCTCTCTATATGTTATGAGTGACTGGGTCCTGTAATTAAATATTTTTGCAACAGAATTTCTGTTGATTTTAGTTCCAATGACAACAATTTTTTTTTCTTGTTTCATCCCATATTAGTATTCTCTAGAGTAAATAGTCCTCCATGTAACTGGCATGTTGTGTGTAACATAATACTATATACACGGAAATGCAGGTTTTTCCTTTGTTGAAGCAGCATTTCTCATCTGAAGAGCAGGCTTCACTTGTTTGTCAATTTCTATTCAGCATTCCTGTTATGCTGCTGGAGGATTTTTTGCCATGGATGTTCTCCTTTCTCTCCCAGGATGAAAAGACAGATGTTAGGCATTGTATAAAAGAAATTGTACCTGAAGAAACATTACTACAAGAGGTAGAGCCGGAATTAAATTCTTTCCCTTGATCAAATCATCTTCCATATTGTGCTTAGTTTTAATATATTTTTGTAGGTACTACTTTCTTGGCTTGATAACATTAGCCAACCCACTTTTGGGGTGTTTGTTAAGAATGGAAAACGAGCTCAACATCTTGATGGATCCACAAATATGAAAGCCATAATGAAATTGCCTCAAGATAACAAGTATTCTGGAGAAAATGAGCATGGGAAGAAAGTGTGTGGTTATCACACAAATGTTGGACACAGTCCACTTAATGTCCTTTTGCTTTGGCACAGAACCTTAAGAAAGGAGTTTGAAAGAATTCAGGACAATTTATTCCAAATGAAAAGTTCAAATGTCTTTTCAGATCTGCATTCAGTACTTGTCCAGCTGAACTTCCTTGTTGATGTCCTTATCTTCTACAGGTAATCAATTTAGTTGCAGGAGCATTTCCTTATTCTTCTATTGTTACATATCTAGAGGTTATCCTTTCTGGTTTGCAGCACTGCATTGGAAAAATTTTATTACAATGAACTTCCCAGTGGTGGTCCCACTCCTCCCAAAGAACAATTTTGTATGGTAACTTTGCAGCAGTTACTATACCATTATTTTCAAAGTGGTGTACCTGCCTGCAAGTTTGTGGAGAAGCTTCTCTGGGAATTGGAGTCTTTGTTGATGAATATTGGAAAACTGCTTGCTTTTCAAGAAACAGAGGTATACTGTTTAGTTTATTACTTAAAGTTCTTATAGACCAAGAGGAGGGGAAAATACTAACTGTTTTAAGTTTTAAATACCAGTAGTAAAAACTATAACCACTTTTGTAATTAGCTACTAGCTGTTCTTCAAGTCAACTTCATTAATTTTCATTTTAATTTCAGGCTTTGAGGAGTTAATTATCATATTTCTGTGCTGTCTCAGTTCGGTTCTTTTTCCTTTCTTTTATCAGGTGTTCCCCGTCTGTGGCCAGAACTTCAGCCTTGAAATGCAGCAGCAGCTTCTGTACCAGACCCTTTATATGATGCCAATTGGGCTGCTGAAGTGTGTGATTATTTGGTTTTCAGCTTACTTGTCTGAGGATGAATCTAGGTCCATTCTTCTTGGCTTAAATCAGACAGACCCTTTGGTCAATAAATCATTTGCATACCTGTTACATGAGTGGTTTCGTAGTGGCTATTCAGGGAAAACCTCTGTTGAAAATTTCAGAATGAACCTGCAGACAATGTACAGGAGTGGATGTGCTTTCCTATCTGAGCAAATCAAGGAAGCTTTTGAGTCTTCTTCCTTGCAAAAAGGTATTCAATCTTGTGAAGGGACAAAACAAAGAAAAATGGAGCCAGTCTCCACCAACAGGGACAGCAAATATTTTTTGTTTTCTACATCTTCCAAGTCCTACAGTAAAATTTACAAGACGTCATCCTTGGGTGGCAGTGGCACCAGTCTGCACTTGTCTTTCCCACAAAAAATGACGGCATCTCATCCATTTCCAGACTTTTCTGTTGAAAAAGGTTTTACCAGTTCCAATATTGATGAACCAATCCCAATGGACCTTATCTTTTTCTTCCACAAGGCACTCAAGAAAGATTTGGAATACCTTGTTTTTGGTTCATCTCAGTTGGCTGAAAATACTTTGTTCCTCATGGATTTCCATCGACGCTTCCATCTCATACAATTTCTATATCAAATTCATAGTGATGCTGAAGATGAGATTGCCTTTCCTGCTTTGGAGGCAAAAGGGAAACTGCAAAATATTAGCCACTCATACTCCATTGACCACAGATTGGAAGGTGAACATTTTAAAAAGATTTCAAACATTCTAATTGAGATGCTTGAATTGCGAGTTTCAGTTCCTAGTAGTGGATCTAAGGAACAGGATCAAAGAATGTTGAAGTATCATCAGTTGTGCATCAGGCTCCAAGACATATGCAAATCAATGCATAAAGTATTGTCAGAGCATATTCATCGTGAAGAAACTGAACTATGGCCCTTATTTAGAGAATGTTTTTCTATTGAGGAGCAAGAAAAGATTATAAAGTGCATACTGGGAAGAATAAGAGCTGAAACATTACAAGATATGATACCCTGGCTAATGGCATCACTAACACCACAAGAACAGAATACCATGATGTACTTGTGGCACAGTGCAACAAAGAATACAATGTTTGAAGAATGGCTAGGAGAATGGTGGGATGGGTATGATATAACCAAGGTTGCAGTGGAATCCAGTATTGCTCCTTCATTTAGTGTAGATCCTTTGGAGATTATTTCAACGTACCTATCTAAAGAAGTTCTTGATGAGCAAAAGGTAGAACCCTTTCACAACAAAGGCAGCAATTCAATGCAAAACAATTATGATGAGAATGATATCCAGTCATTAGAGAAGAGTAATGAGGATTATAGAGAACAAATTCTTAATGACAAACAAAGTCATTATGAATGTTCAGAATGTATAAAGCACTGTAGTGACGGTGACAAGAAGAAATGCAATGAGGTGGTTGGTATGATCGATCGGATTGATAAACCAGGTCAAAATTTTGTCGAAAATCAGAAGTGTAGGAATCATGAGAAACTTCAGGCAGTGAGTCAAGAAAATCTGGAGGCTGCAATAAGAAGAGTTTCGCGTGATTCTTCTTTAGATCCACAGAAAAAATCATATATAATCCAGAACCTGCTAATGAGGTTAGTACTGAGTGTTTATTTCTTGCTAAAAATTTTGGTTTCTGTTCCCACTCTTCTTGTGGTTGTTTGATTTTTTTTTGGATCTTTTTTATCATTCATTTATAACCAAAATCTGGACTGTCTCAATTTCTGCACAAATCATCCTTGTAGAGGCAGACATGGTTTTATAAGTTAAAGTGCCAGGGAGCATAGAAAATTTTACCCAGTTATCAATACAAAAGGATTTCCCCTCAACTTCAGTTCACTTCCCCAACTAAGAAAGATGGTATTGGATGGATTGTATGGATTGGATCTAATCTGGTCAACTTCCAAGGAGTAGTGTACAGGGCTTGGGTGTTGAACCCCATGTATTTAATTTAATATATCATGGTTAAATGGTCCACATATTCAAAACCAAACTGCAGCCAAATGGCTCATGCCTGCTTGAGTCAAAGTGCCTTTTACAGAAAACAAGCTGTTGGGAAATATCAACATGCCTGGGAAGCTTAATTACATCCTTGTAGAGGCAGACATGATTTTATAAGTTAAGGTGCCAGGGCACATGGAAAATTTTACCACCCCAAAGTTATGGTGGAATAATGATCCCAGTTATCAATACAAATGGATTTCCTCTCAACTTCAGTTCACTTCCCCAACTGAGAAAGATGGTATTGGATGGACTGGATCTAATCCGGTCGACTTCCAAGGAGTAGTGTACCAGGCTTAGCTGTTGAACCCCATGTATTTAATTTAATATATCATGGTTAAATGGTCCACATATTCAAATCCAAACTGTAGCCAAATGGCTCATACCTGCTTGAGTCTGAATTTTACAGAAAACAAGCTGTTGGGAGATATCAACATGCTTGGGAAGCTTAATTACATTTTATTTGTTTTCCCACCATGTTCAGTTCCATAAGTTTATGAAACTTGACACTAGTATCCATGCTGTTTCAGCCGTTGGATCACCGGGCAACGGATAACAAATTCAAAAGTAACCATCTCAAGTAACGGGGAAGAAATTCCAGGTCAGCACCCATCCTATAGGGATCCTCTCAAACAAATCTTTGGTTGCAAACACTACAAGAGGAACTGTAAGCTTGTGGCACCCTGCTGCAATCAGCTTTATACATGCATACGCTGTCATGACGAGGTAGTTGATCATTCTTTGGATAGGTAAGGACAGTGTGGGTTACATTTTAGCTCTCATGCTTAGAATTTTGAGGTTTTCTCTGCTCCTACTTTCCTAGCAATTTCAATACACTTGCAGGAAATCTATATCAAAGATGATGTGCATGAAATGCTTGGTAATTCAGCCAGTTGGATCCACATGCTCAACTGCTTCCTGCAAAAATTTATCCATGGCAAGATATTATTGTAGGATCTGCAAATTATTTGATGATGAAAGGTGATATAGAGAATTGACCCCCTTTAGTTTGTAAGCCTTTTCATTTTTCTTTGTAGGCTATTGCATTACCAGTCTTCAAAGATTATAAATGTCCAAGTATACTTTTTTCCATGTGATCTTAACTCTAAATATATGTAGTTTTCAGCAGAACTTTTCTGATAATCACTTTTGTAATTGTGCCTATCATAAAAAACTTTACAATCATAATTATCCCAATCTTATCATTTTCTTTTCTTTTTAGTAAATTACAATAATCTGTGATAGGTTCACATTTACATTTCATATCTTATCTGGCTATGTTGAATTTAATTATTAATTATTGATGTGGAGCTTCTAAAAGAAATCCTCCGACAGGGAAATCTACCACTGCCCTTATTGTAATCTGTGCAGAGTAGGGAAGGGATTGGGCATTGATTATTTTCATTGCATGAACTGCAACGCTTGCATGTCACGTTCCCTTTCTGTGCATATATGCAGAGAGAAATCTTTTATGGATAACTGCCCAATCTGTCATGAAGATCTCTTCTCATCCAATGCTCCAACGAAGGCCCTCCCATGTGGTCATATAATGCATTCTGCCTGTTTTCAGGTACGTGGCTCTTGTAATTCTTCCCTATACTTCCACTTAAAATTTAAGGGAGAGCATTTTTGACGACTTTGCTGCCACTGCTGCCAGGATTACACTTGTACCAACTACACATGCCCTATCTGTGGCAAGTCTCTGGGGGACATGCAGGTCTGTTACAATATAGCTGCAAATTAATTCTTGCAGCTACAATTACATTCACTTCTTGCCCTTTTAAGCATTGCTAGCATCTTCCTATCCTTATCCTTTCTTGACTTAATAAATTCTGCAATTTGAATAAACAATGCTAGACTAACTGTTTTGTTTTCGCTGAACCATTTGAACATTCTTTTCTATATTAACCATTGGAAAATAATCTGTGTTTCTGCAATCCTTTTTCTGCTTTTGATTTCTTTCCAATAAATTTATGGCAGAAATCAGGCAATTGATAGATTCATCATAAGCAGTGGGACTAAATTAAAAACTGTATCGCTTAATAGCCTCATATGAATTGAAATGTCTGAAATATTGGTGTTCCTTAAACATCAAGGTTATATGAGTCTTTGCAAATTTTATTGGATGACAAATGAAACAATTGCAAAGGCTTCTTATGCATCTCAGATTTCTCTCAACTTAGTCCTGCTCAGGACATATATGATTATATTAAATAGAGATGTACACCTTTTAGCTAATAAAAGTTTAATATTGTAGAATATTTAATGCCTTAAATTGGATTTTCTGTTTGACTTATAATCCATTGCTTTATTCTTTAGCATATTGATAAATTCCAAATGTTTTCTGAAAAGCTTTTCTTATCTGTGGTATGCTAAATATGCGTACTTTACTAGTTTGGTTGAATTAACGTAAGAGGGTCTTACTGTTTGCAGTTATTGTGGAAGGTCTGTAACTTTTACAACTGAAACCATTTTGCAGGTTTACTTTAGGATGTTAGATGCACTGTTGGCTGAGGAGAAAATTCCACAGGAATATTCCGGCAAAACTCAGGTTCGTCATGCTCTTTGTTTTGTAAGTATTCACCAGATATATTTTCAATTGACTGGAAGAAATCACAGGTCATATTATGTAATGATTGTGAGAAGAAAGGAACTGCACCCTTCCATTGGCTATATCACAAGTGCTCTTACTGTGGGTCCTACAACACGAGGCTTCTATGATTGGCTTCAATTATGAGTAAATAATTGCCTCATTAGATGAGATTATTCAAGTTGCTGTTGGAAAGAACTTTATTGTTAATCATTTGAATAATTTGTTTGTTCTCCATGTGTCTTCTGAAGTCTTTTTTCCTGAATTAGTTTACTAATACGCCTTTGGTACACATTTTTTTTCTTTTCTCTCGTCTAGATGCTTGTAATTTTCTGTATTCTCAGGTTCTGTTAATTACAATACACAATGCAAACTAAAGCCAAAAAGAAAGTTCCTTTGGTTAACATGTTATTAAGGTTCAACCACCATCTTTCCACCTGAACCTAATTACCTCCTCTCACTAATTCATCTACATAAATGTTCTAGGTCAAATTTATTATTCATTTTACTCTTCAACAGTGTCTAAGTGTACCAGAACCTTTCAACAAATGAATCTATTTTTCTCACTATGTGGCACAACTTTCATATGCAATGTTCATGCTAAAGCCCCAAACGTGACTTGATCATTATATTGGTTAAACCTGCTCCAAATTATAGATCACAAAACTGTGCGTTAGAATATTGTTTCCTGTGTTTCAATACCTTTCATTGTCTTCTTTTGAGCAGCACCTGTGGCTCTCATTTAATTGTAGATTAATTCACCGAATGCTAACCATTTTTGTCAAATAGACATAGAAAACAAACGCACATATCCTACATCTATAAAATGTAATCTGAATAAGTAAATGATTGAAAAGCTACATCTGGCTATGAAATGCTTAAATTTTGGGAAAAAGAAAATTTAGAAAGGAAAGACAGGAAATGTGCTCAAAACTGTGGAATCTACCCTATGGAAAAACAATTTAACAAGTAAGTCGAAAGAATATAAGGCACTGATCTTCCCTGACTGGTTGATCAATTAACACTTGTTAGACTGAAGCATGCAGCAGCACTCTTCAATTCATTCTCAGCAACGTGATCAATTAACACTTCATTCTCAGCAACGTGGTCAATTAACACTTGTTAGACTGAAGCATGCAGCAGCACTCTTCAATTCATTCTCAGCAACATGCTTAATGGATTGTGTTGTATCCTTCAATGATTCTTCCGAACTGCAAGGTGAATATATCAAAATCACTAAACAATGAAATAACGCTACAGAAAATTATTCAAAACGGTGAAATTATTACCTTGAGTCATAGGCTTCCTTGGAATCTATGTACGATTGTCTGTCATCAATGGTATCGAAGAATGGATGAATCTCATCATAATCCTGAGCAACTTCTTGTTGAATTGCCAGTGGCTGAGAGGCAACCAAATGGGATTGAATAGGTATCGAGTTGACATTGTTGTTAGTCGTTGCATATGGATGTTGAACCCACAAAGGATTGCTAACATGAGCTTTGGTATCCATGTACGGAGAATTATAACTGTTATTAGAGTAGGAGTGATTTTGTGTGAGAGGTAAAGCAGGCACAGCATTTAAAGGTTGTGCATTATTGAAAAGTGAGAGGCCATTAGGCGGTGCCATGCCTAATTCAAGTTGTGAAGGCACTCCATCGGTCATAGAAGAAACTTGTTGATAATGTTGTCTATACATGTCGAGTTGTGCATGCACAGCATGGAGTTCTTCCTCAGCCTGCCAAATTTGATATCTTAATTGACAAATTATTCCCCAACATCCATGAACTGGATACCTATCCCTTATATTTGCTTGGTAAATAATTGACCTCATTGCTTCCGTCTTCTGTTCAGCATCTAAATTCCTTAATATCTTTAAAATGTTGCTTACACCAAATAATTTGTGGGCATTTTGAAACATTTTTGGTTGATCGGGAGGAAAATAGGGTGCTAAAGGGCACTCAGCGTGGCACCTCCTCCTTTGGTATTTGCACGCAGCACAGGCTTGGCTGGTGCCGCCCTTAAGGGTCATGTTTCGAGCATTCAAATATTGAAACCAATATGGTAAAATATATAAAATTGTCAAGTAAATGAAGAAAACGAGGGGAAAGTTTCATAAGGAGGAGGGTCAGTAAATGATGATGATATAAAAGGAGAAGAAGAAGATGAAATAATAGAGAGTGAAAGAGGGAGGAAATGGTTGAAACTGAAATGAGAAACCAGCACACTATGGACCTGAAAAGGTCTGCTATTAGCGAATTTACTGGATGTGAAGAGACTGAGTAAAAAAGGAAAAAGATAGAAGATATGGAATGGAAGCGAATATTTCGGGGGTGTTTTCAAGTTGCGAGTAACTGAACATTACTTAGAGGATGAACAAGTGTTGAAAATATAGCAGAGGCCTCAATTTTTGGGCCACCTATGGTCATACCTGAATTTACAAATTACAACTGAATCTCCATTTCAGTTTACATGGCTTGAAATTATTTTCCTTTTTTTTCTTTTTTTTCTTTTTTTTTTTTTCATGTAAGTGGTTTTTATAACAGATATCATGGTTTAATTTATTGGGTTACTTTTGAATCTAATTGAAGACGCTATGATTTTCAATAAAAGAAAGTGGTCACATTCTCCAACCTAGCCAGAGGCATAAATATATAGACCTGCTGTTCTTAACTGCTAAAGCCTAAAGGAAACATTTTTATAATGGCCTGCTCTATTAGGTCTTTATAATTCATTTCTAACTACTAGAAAAAATGTTGTAAGATTCAATAATCTCTCAGCTAAGGAGCTTCCAATGGATTAAGAAGCCAATTTAACATTGGCAGTTAACACGCTTCATGTATGGACCCTTTCAGAATTTTTGAATTTTAGACGTTCAGGTCAAGGAAGTTCAGATCTTTGTCATATTTTTCACTTATAATCAAATTCAAATCAAGGGTAAGTAATTTCAATTATTTTAATTCAAAACTTTAAATCGTTTCCGTTATGCAGTCAGATTAGCAACCGCAGTAAATAGAAAATTGTAGTGGCTTAACGTAGGGCGTTCTGTGTCCAATTCATATTTTATTACGCCAAGTGTCAATTCGAATTTCGAAGGCGATAATGGTATCTTGACGAACAATTTTCATCGTACGAATACGACAGTTAAGAGCAGCCATCTTTGAAAGAGAAAAAATAACCATAACAGAAATACAAACTATTGAAATAGCCATTTTCCTCTTTTACAAAATAAAACTAGGATCCTACCCGACTAGGAGGGAGATTCAAAAGTCAAAACTAAAATATAATGGCTAATTACGCTGATAAATGCACGATTGTATCAAAATCATGATAATATTAGGGTTGGTTAAAAAATTCAAATTTTTAGGATATCAGTCTAAATTTAAAATTTTTTATTTAAAAATAAAATTTTTATTTAATTAAGATTAAATCAAATTTTAAATTTTAAATTAAATTTTAAATAAGTTTGGATCAAATCTTAATAAATAAATATCAATTTTTATTAATAATTTATTTTAAAATTTGATTATTATCTGTTGATACAAGAAATCGACCTCGTCCACGACTTCGGATACTAGCAAATTTTGTCTTCCTCTCGTCCTTGAACTTGGAGCTGCAAAATACATAGAGCACCTCAAGGATAAAGTCGATTTTCTGACGAAAAACCTCCGATACTTAAGTCAGAGAGGGTTTTACTTGGTGTGTACAATAAGTGTGCATGCAAACAAGCAATGATGCACGAAGAATATGAATGACTTGGAACGTAATATCCCTGAGTATGATGCTTGTATGCACTAAAAATGTTCAAAGAAAGTCTCACAGTAAGTTTCTCTCAATGTTGTTCTCACGAATCTCGTTGTTCACTGAATCCCCTCTCTCTTTCTGTTTATTCCTCCTTTTCTCTTGATTATTGGATATTGTATATGATAGGCCTAGGAGTGCATATCGCTGAACACGTGTTGTTGCATGGCTGACGTGCTTAGAGTTACCTGTTGCAAAGTTAAAAGGCCTAGGGAATTGTGACACTGTTCCTGGCCACGTCACCCCCGAGCCCCCGAGTGTTAGTACCTCCGAGCGGAACTTCTGGCTCTCCCGAGAATAAAGTCCAATGGCTCTCGAGAGAGTTTGATGCTGCAGGGTGTAGCCTCGGTGTCACTAGGAGGTGGAGGGGCGGGGACTAGCATACCCCGAGTGTCCGCAGATCTATATTGTTGTATAGTAGGCTATTGATTCGATCTCCCGACTCCGAGGGTATATGTTGTTGAGGGCTCCGACCCGAAAGCAAGCTGGCAGCAAATAACTCGAAGAAGAGTTCCTGACTTGTAGTCTCGGGCACAGTACCTGAGACGGTTCGGCTACCTTCCTGTTGGTCTGACCAGCTTCTCGGAACGACACCGTATAAGGGAGCTTACTGGATACACACACTTGGTGGTCTTGGACAAGGGCGTGGAGATGGGTTTGGGCCGCTGGGCTGGGCCTCGGTAAAATCCCCCAACAACTTGTGTTCTCTAGTGTTCAATTTAATAAGCAAAATTCAATCTATAAATTTTTGGTATCATTTGGATATTTATTATCCATATCCACGTTTAGACTCAAATTCAGAGCATGATAGACAGGTATGTTGTTACTATCCCATATTATTCCTATAATGAATTGCGGTGTGATTTATATGGGGTAATTAACTTTACTTAGTAGATGTGTTTTGATCTTGTAGTTTCAAATATAAAATCGTGAGATCTCAAGGTGCTAAAGTTGCTAAAGCGATTTATATATGCTAAGTTATTTATAACAAATTTGTAATTTTTAAACTTTTAAAGTAATTTAAAAATAAAAATAATTAGATAAATATATTCAAAGAAAAATTATGTTATCAGTATTTATATGTTATAAAATGAACTTTTATTGTTAATAACAATAAGAACAAAAGGTATTTCTATTCAATAATAGTAATCATGCCCTTAATCCGTGAGACTTATTTATAACAACTGGCATAAATTTTTAATACGCATTTTCAATCTTAGAACACATATCTAAAGCCTATAAGATTTATAGATACCTACATAAATAATTCTAAAACACTCCTAAAATATATTCAAACCAATTAACTTTTTCTTTTCCAATCAAAACCAATTTACAACTTCTCAACCAAAGAAATTTAATTCATTTCAAAATCATATTCAAGTCCAGTATCTCATTTCAAGTCAATAATTAATACAATAAATAGTTTATAATTTTTTTTGCAAATTTCCTACATAAAAGTACGTAATTAAATTTATTTATGAAATTCCCAATAGACACAAATATTACAAATGCGAGTTGAGTTTAGGAAATATATATACCTAAGCATTTTAAATCTTGATGCAGTCACCATTATACTATTCGCTTAACTCTCTTCGAAATCACATGAAACTAAAGGGTAAAAGAGGTGAGTATATTGACATATACTCAATGAGTGAGTAATTAATGAAAACATTTATTTAGATATAATAAATAAAATTATACATATGCCTATAAAATTATAATTTGGAAAAAAATTTTAAATAGAAGGATTTCAAAACATTTTAACTAATATAACATTTTATTTTTTAAAAAATTGTTGCTATTTAGATAAAACATTAGGCTAGCATCTTTTTTTGAAAATTACTTTGATCAAGGGTAATCCAAAGCCTTTAGTGAGTTTTATTGCATACAAGCAAAATCAATGATGTTATCTCATAAAACATTTTACACATATCTATACATAGGATCCATGTGATCATTTTATGAAAACCGTATCCACCACTAACGTAGGTCTTCAAGTAGCCATGCAATGATATTCGTGACTGTTCTTTACATAAATATGGCTTCAAATGGGTAGTTATCTGGCAATACATCACTTAGGCGATATCCTTGAGATCTGACCTTCGACTACTTCACATCAGGGCTCCTAGATGAGCAATCATCTATCTCACCTATGCCTCACATCACCTAAATGGCTACCTTATGGCCTCTCCTAGGCTACTTTACATTGCACTCACCTAGGTAACCTCTACCTAAGTCTACTATAGACTACTAACTTTGTAGCTATAAATATGGTCTCTTCGGCTATATCACACATCATCAAATCAAATCCAAATAAATCACTATATGTATAAATATACATTAATATACGATTCTAAGACAATAATTGATATGGTCATCAAACTCATTATAATATTCTCATGTACAAAACTATTCTCAAAATCATTTTATATCAAATATATCATAAAATCCATACATTCTTTACAAATCATCATATATGTATTTATTATCATAAGGAAAATCATTTATCCACCTAAATACATTTAGAAACATACTTCCAATCTCAACATTAATTTCATTATCCACAAGCTATTTAATTTATTTATAAAATGAAATATAAATAATAACTAATTAAAACGTAAGGTATAGAAGAACCTTCTAACTTCCTAAAGCATCAAAAATATTTAAGTTTTTCAATCAATTTAAATGAATAGAAAACAAGTAAAAAGAGAGTCTCCACACTCGTAAGGAGAGTACACACTTTCTATAATCTCTTTCTTGGATCGAACTCTTCACTCTCGTGATCGATACCTAATTACACATATCGATATTAACATTAATCTCTATACTTCAAACAATAACAATATAACTTTATTTACATGATTATATAATCAAATCCTATATTCCGAATTTAGAACCTATTCATTGCACGATATTGTTTTCTGATCATTTCTCAGATTTTCATTAATGGAATCCTATGATAACATCTTATTTCAATATCTTTATCCATTTTCGACGATCTAAACTCAATTTGGTATCCAATTCACTACTTCATTAAATTTTCGTCCATTCAGTCTAATTCCTTATAAACTCACATTTGTTTGCATTTATACTATTTCATCTATCTTGAATTCTAGTCCAATTCGTTATAACTAAACAAAGTTTTTCAGGTGCATATTGAAACCCTAATAGGCATAGTAAAATTATTTACGTTTTATTTATCCTAATTCTCAGTTTCATAATTTTGACATACATATATACATACTCTATGCCTTACATAACAAAATTTAAATCGAATTTATATCATTGAACCAAGATTTATTGGATGAGTAGTAAATCATAAAATTTTAATTTCTAAATTTCACGAAATTAATAAGTTAATAAGGAAAGAAATCTTACCACACAATGCTTAGAAGTTTAAGGACGCTTCAATTGTCTTCAACTTTTGAAAACCTCCAAATTTGAGCAAAACGCTAACTATTTAACCCACTTTATACTTGGCTCAAATCAAGAACTTAATGATTCTAAAGTGTAAAGGAGGTCAAATTACATTGATTTATAGTGTAAGAACAAAATTTAAACATTGAGATTTGAAGAAGATATGAAGTCAAGGAGATATAGAGCAGAGAAAGAAGAAAATAGAGGAAGAAGAGGAAAACAGAGAAGAAGATGATAATTTCTAGGCCTATTGGCCTATATTTATAGCTTTGGAAAAAGACAAAATTGCCCATGATAGGAGAAGAAAATTCTAGAAAAGGTTTAAAATTGTCAATTCATGATCAAAATCCCATTAACCAGCTTACCCCTTATCAAACTGGCCCAAAATCAATTTTAAGACTAGCTCACCGATCATGTTGTTGGCCAGGAACGATGCCAAAACCAGCTCTAATTAGTCGGAGGTATTTTTGGGTCAGTTTGGCCCTAGTTCTCTAATGTTGTCTGGTTTTTTATCTTCTCTATTCTGATGCTAATTTTTTCCTCATCCGATGTTAGATTTCACTCAAATTCCTTTCTATACAACCGTCTCTAAGTTTAATTTAAGTATAAAAAATTGTTCCTCAATTGAATTTATTAATCAATGAAAATTTAACTTTAAAGTTTGAGTGCTTTACTAACATCTAAATGGAATTCTTATCAATCTCATCCAATTTCATTCATTTTCATCAAAACCTTCCAATTTCACTTATTAAACCCCCATATAATGATAATACTTGAACATATATTTTTTACTAAAATAACAAAAATATCCTTAAATGATAAGATGACAAAAATGCCCCTAAAACAAAAATATTGGGTTTAAAATAACACTATCCAATTATTGCTTAAAAATTAAAATTTTTGAAAACTAATATTATTATTAATAACAATAATAAATTTTTTCTAATGATTATAAAAGTTTTTTAAAATTATCATTATTATTAAGTAGTTTTGCAAATTAAATTTTTTGATGAAAGAAGTCATCAAATCCATCAATATACGGGCTAAGGTTACATTATACTTTTACCTAAGACTCAAGATTATATGTGTTTATAAAAGAGTTATAATATAATCACTCATCTATAAAATTTGATAATATTTTATTTAAAACAAATATTTTTCTCTTTTTTTAATAGTATTTACTGTCATTATTTAATTTATTTTTGACATATAATGAAAACTAAATATATGTTTTTTTTTTCAAAAATAAATGATAGATAAAAATTTGTGTTAAATGTTATTATCATATTAAAAGATATGAAGATAATTACAATAATTAATATTAAAAAGTTAAGAAGCTGTTGTATTTTCGTTATATAAAAAGAATATTACCAACTTTTGAAGTTATAATAATCGGTTTATGAAAACTAATGCCACCGTTGTTCTGGCCCAATCACATAAAAGGCTTTTATACTCCGTGTCATTTGATAGTTTGATGTGTAAAAACTCGTAAAAATTAAGTGATACTGCTGAGTTTTTATAGTACAATACAGCTGTACTAATATTTTTATTATAATTTTTAATTTTTTTATTATATATTTTTTAATTTTTTGATTATATTAAATTTTAACTTATAAAAATTAAAAAATAAAAAATAAAAAGTTAAAAATTATTAAAAAAAATTTGGTGCAACTATAAAGACCAAGGACTTTAACCCCACCCAAAATAAAATTTATTTTGTAGAGTAGTCGGAAAATGATTAGCCCCACTCCCACTTTAAAAGAAATGAAAAACATGGGGATTTATATTGATATAGGCCTTCCACCAACTTTTTGTTCTGAAATATTTATCCATAATCTTAAGATATTTGGTGTATGTTTATAAATAATTCTTTAAGAAGAATATATTATTTCATAATACTTGGGGGTAAAGTCAACAATTTTTAACAAAATATTTTGTTTTTAAATAAATTTATTTTTATTTTAATTAATTATTAAAATTTATAAAATAACTCCTTGATATTAAAATATTTTAAACATAAAATTTAAATAATAATATTAAATTTGAACAGATTGAGATTATAATAATTTTATTGTATTTTAAAATATTATTTTTTAAGAAAATTTATATATTTTTAAATTAATATTTGATATCTAAAACTTTTAATTAAGAGCAGCTATATTTTTTCATTGCGATTAATAGATTTCATTCAATTCATTTTTCTTTTGTTTGTTTTTTTCATTATTTTATATTTCTGAAATTATGAAATGGTACATGTCCTACCAACATGTCAATACAGTTGTCTTTAGCTGTCAAGACATTGACATTATCATAATGGTAATGAGTGGTGGTACTGAAATCGTATTTAAAAAGCACATGGAAGGAAGCAAACGTACAGCAGACAAACACATCAAGATAAAAGAAGAAAACTTCAACATAGAAATACGTTGTGAGATTTCTACATCATATGCCCATCCCAAAAACAAAATGGAACACGGCATTGTTGCTGTTTCTTTATCTGCTTTATGCAGTCAGGTGTACAGCAGACAAACACATCAAGAGAAAAGAAGAAAACCTCAAATATAGAAACACGTAGTGAGATTTCTACATCATATGTATGCCATCCCAAAAAAATTGAACACGGCAGTGTTGCTGTTTCCTTATCTGCTTTATACACTCTGGTGTACACTGTACAGTCCGTATATTTTTTTATTACATTAACTTGTTCGTTTTATTTTGTAACTTTTTCTTGCAATTTCTAATTTATCATTACATTTTTTGAGGCGATCTCTTGGCAAATTATGGCTTACTTCTCTCACTTGGATGGATTTTCCTCCTCAATCTCTTCATCAAAATCTTCTCTCAATATTTGAGGTGTTCCCAGTTTTCACTTTCTTTGATTTTATCTCAATCCTTTGATTCTTTTTTATTTTACCCTTTGTGTCCTTGTTTCTATTAATAATAATATTATCCCCTAAGGTTTTCTCCCAGTTTGCTAAAACAAGCAATTCAAATTTTAGCCGGAATACCATAAAAATTTGATACACATCCTTGAATTTTACATTTATTTTTGTCCGAGTCTCTCGCATTATTCTCCTTCACTTTTATCTTAGCCGTGCATAATTATTCTTTAATCAAATTTAGAGCAAAGCCATGAACACCTTTAAAATTTGATCAAATAATTAATATAATTTTACTGATTTTAAAAATATCCACACAGATTTTATTTATTTAAAAAATTTGTTTGTCTGAATATTTTATTATTTTTTAATTTAGTCAATGCAATATCATGTTAATCATAGTAATCTTAAGAGTATATATTAAATTACTATTTTTTCTGATGACTAAAATTAATAAACTGAATTTGTGAATATATTTTTAAAATTATTGAGATTAAATGTATATTTAATTAAACTTTAGGAGTTTATTTATATATTTTTAAAATTTTATTGCACATATAATTTTTATCTAAAATATAAAAGAAATAGAATGTATAAATCTCAGCCCCTTATCTGTGGGGCTTATCTATGACAATCAATTGATATACATTCTAAATTTCAGAATATCAATGTTGAGAAAAATTTAAAGATTTGTTAAATTTATGTCCACATTATGATTTTAAAAAATGGCGCACAAGTAGTTTTTTTTATGACGGTTTAATACCCGAGATTAAATAATTTATTGAAACCATGTGCAATGGGAAATTTTTGAAAAAAGATCCGGAGGAAGCTTTAGATTATTTAGATCACTTAGCTGAAAATTTACAATTTTGGTACACCACTAGTTCTTCACAAAATTCAGTTAGATCTAACCTAATTAATTTTAATGGAGAAAAATATAATTTAAGTCAAGAAGATGATCTAAATGCTAGGGTTGCTAGTCTAGTAAGAAAGATTGAAGTCATGAAACTTAGAAAAGTAAAAGAAGTCAAATTCATTAAGCATGAAAAAGTTTGTAATATTTGTGATAACATTGAACACTCAACCAATGAATGCCTAAACCTTCCAATGTTTAAAGAAGCCATGCATGAACAAATGAATGTCATAGATTATGCCTAGAAACCTTACCCATCTCCATACTCCAACACTTACAATCTAAATTGACGAAATCATCCAAACTTTAGTTTGAAAAATGACCATAATACCCAGACATCTCAACCACAAAGGCCTTCTAATCCTCTTTCATATAATCAATCAAAGATAAAAACCCTTGAGAAAACCATGCGTGCATTCATTGAAAAGCAAGAATCATTCAATAGTCAAACAGCTCAATTATTAACTGATTTGAAAGATACTCTTGCAAAATTTGTATCAATACTTAACATTCATAAGAAAAGTAAATTTCCATCTTAATCATAACCCAACCTAAAAAGCCAATCAAATTTAAAAGTTGACCAGCACACGGACCAAGTTAAATCGATTACTACTCTTCATAGTGGTAAAATTGTTAACAAGCCCATTCTTGATACGTGTGAGAAAGAAAAATCAATCTCTATGAGTAAAGAATAGGATGACAAATTTATACCTATTGTAGATAAAACTAAACCAACACATGTGTCATCATTCCCTTATGCATTAGTCTTTCCAAAGAAACCAAACCACAATTTAGAAATTTATGAGATTTTTAAACAAGTCCAGGTTAACATACCTTTGTTAGATGTAATTAAACAAGTATCTTCCTATACCAAATTTTTGAAAGACTTGTGCACTGTAAAAAAAATTAAATGTAAAAAAGAGAGCTTTCCTAGTCGAATAAGTAAGTGCAATTCTTCAGAATAATAATGCAATAAAATACAAGGATCCAGGTTGTCCAACAATTTCATGCATTATT
>JAVXUL010000016.1:3480630-3491051 GCA_035590515.1 Trichilia minutiflora | reverse complement strand
AGAGAAAGCTAAACATAGAAACAAATCCCTACTAATTAGCCTACTAATTAGCTTATTTATACAAGGTAAGTTTACAATTAATTTATATGCTGTAACGTACAGCTAATTTATATTCTGTAACAAACTATAACTTATCTAGAGGTAATTTTTCTGATTTACAGCACTGCATTAGAAAAGTTTTATTACAATGAACGTCATAGTGGCTGTCCCACTCCTCCCAAAGAATAATTTTGTGTGGTAACTATACAGCAATTACAATACCGTTATTTTCAAAGTGGTATACCTGCCTACACATTTGTGGAGAAGCTTCTCTAGGAACTGGAGTCTTTGTTGATGAATATCAGAAAACTGTTTGCTTTTCAAGAAGCAGAGGTATACTGTTTAGTTTATTGATCAAACTTCTTCTAGAGCAAGAGACAGGGAAAATACCACCTGTCTTAAGTTTTAAATACCAGTAGTAAAAACTATAACCCTTTTTGTAATTAGCTACTAGCTGTGCTTCAAGTCACCTTTAGTAATTTTTATTTTAACTTCAGTCTTTGAGGAGTTAATTATACATATTACTGTGCTGTCTCAATATAGTTCTTTGCCTTTTTTTATCAGGTGTTTCCCATCTGTGGCCAGAATGGCAGCCTTGAAATGCAGCAGCAGCTTCTGTACTGGACCGTTTATATGATGCCAATTGAGCTGCTGAAGTGTGTGATTATTTGGTTTTCAGCGTACTTATCTGAGGATGAATCCAGGTCCATTCTTCTTGGCATAAATCAGACAGACCCTTTGGTCAATAAATCATTTGCATACCTATTACAATGAGTGGTTTGATATTGGCTACTTGGGGAAAACTTCTGCTAAAAATTTCAGAATGAACTTGCAGAAAATGAACAGGAGCAGTTGTGCTTTCCTATCTGAGCGACTCGAGGAAGCTGTTGAATCTTCTTCCTTGATTGTAGGTATTCAATCTTGTGAACGGAAAAACAAAGAAAAATGGAGCCAGTCTCCACCAACAGGGATAGCAAATGTTATTTGTTCATATTCCAAATCCTACAGCAAAAAGTACAAGACATCATCCTTGGTGGCAGTGGCACCAGTTTGCACATGTTTTTCCTACAAAATATGAGAGCGCTTCATCCTTTTCCAGAATTTTCTGTTGAAAAAGGTTTTACCAGCTCCATTGTTGATGAACCGATCTCAATGGACCTTATCTTTCTTTTTCCAAAAAGCACTCAAGAAAGATTTGGAGTACCTTGTCTTTGGCTCAGCTCAGGTGGCTAAAAATACTTTGTTCCTCATGGATTTCCATTGGCACTTCCATCTCATACAATTTCTGTATCAAATTCATAGTGATGCTGAAGATGAGATTTGACTTTCCTGCTTTGGAGGTAAAAGGGAAACTGCAAAATATTAGCCATTCATACTCCATTGACCACAGATTGGAAGGTGAACATTTTAAAAAGATTTCAAACATTCTAATTGAGATGCTTGAATTGGGAGTTTCAGTTTCTAATATTGAATCTGAGGATCAGGATCAGAGAATGTTGAAGTATCATCAGTTATGCATCAGGCTCCAAGAAATATGCAAATCAATATATAAATTACTGACAGAACATATTCATCGTGAAGAAACTGAACTTTGGCCCTTATTTAGAGAATGTTTTTCTACCAAAGAGCGAGAAAAGACTATAAAATGCATTCTGGGAAGAATAATAGCAGAAACATTACAAGATATGAGACCCTGGCTAAGGGCATCATTGACACCACAACAACAGAATATCACGAAGTCCTTGTGATGCAGTGCAACAAAGAATACAATGTTTGAAGAATGGAGGGAAGGGTATGATATAAACAAGGTTGTTGTAGAATTCAGTATTGCTCCTTTGTTTACCGCAGATCTTTTGGAGATTATTTCAACATATCTGTCTAAAGAAGTTCTTGATGAACAAAAGGTAGAACCCTTTCATGACAAAAGCAGCAATTCAATGCAAAACAATTATGATGAGAATGATATCCAGTTATTAGAGAAGAGTAATGGGGATTACAAAGAACAAATTCTGAATGATGAATAAAGTCATTATGAATTCTCAGAATGTATAGAGCACCGTAGTGAGGGTGACAAGAAGAGATGCAGTGAAGTGGTTGATATCATGGGTTGGATTGATAAACCAGGTCAAAATTTCTTAGAAAATCAGAAGTGTAGGAATCATGAGAAACTTCAAGCATGCATCAAGAAAATGTGGAGGCGGCGATAAGAAGAGTATCACATGATTCTTCTTTAGATCCACAGAAAAAATTATACATAATCCAGAACCTCTTAATGAGGTTAGTAATAAGCATTTGTTTCTTGCTAAAAACTTCATTTTCTGTTCCCACTTTTCCTGTGGTTGATTTTTTTAATGTTTTTTATCGTTTTTTTATTACAAAAGTCTGGACTGTTTTAGTTTCTGCACAAGTCATCCTTGTAGAGGCAGACATGGTTTTATAAGTTAAAAGTTCCATGGCACATAGAAGATTTTTGCCACCGGAAAGTTTTGTTGGAATAATGATCCCAGTTATCAATACAAAAGAATTTCATCTCAACTTCAATTCACTTCCCCAACTATGAAAGATGGTGTTGGATGGATTGGATCTAATCCAGTCAACTTCCAAGGAGTAGTGTACTGGGCTTAGCTGTTGACCCCTTGTGTTTAACTTACTATATCATGGTGAAAGGGTCCAAATATTCAAAACAAAGCTGTAGCCAAATGCCTCATACCTCCTTGAATCAATGTGCATTTTACAGAAAACAAGCTGTTGGGAAATATTAACATGGTTAGGAAGCTTAGTTATATATTATTTGTTTTGCCTCCATGTTCAGTTCTGTAAGCTTACGAAACTTGACACTAGTATCCACGCTGTTTCAGTGGTTGAATCACTGGACAACAGATAAAAAATTCAAAAGTAACCATCTCAATTAATGGGGAAGAAATTCCAGGTCAGCACCCATCCTATAGGGATCCTTTCTAACAAATCTTTGGTTGCAAACACTACAAGAGGAACTGTAAGCTTGTGGCACCCCTGCTGCAATCAGCTTTATACATGCATACACTGTCATGACAGGGTAGGTGATCATTCCTTGGATAGGTAAGGACAGTGTGGATTGCATTTTAGCTCTCTTGCTTAGAATTTTGAGGTTTTCATTCTCTGCTCTTACTTTTCGAGCAATTGCAATATGCTTGGAGGAAATCTATATCAAAGATGATGTGCAGCCAGTTGGGTCCACAGGCTCAACTGCCTCCTCCAAAAATTTATCCATGTCAAGATATTATCATAGGATCTGCAATTTATTTGATGATGAAAGCTGATGTTTTAAGCGTTTTCATTTTCCAATAATAGGCTATTGAACTACCAATCTTCTAAGATTATAATTGCTCAAGTATACTTTTTCCATGAGATTGTTATTTTAAATATATGTAGTTTTCAGCAGAACTTTTCCTTTGTCATCATGCCTTTCATAAACACATTTAATATCGCAGTTATGCCAATCTCATCATTCTCTTTTCTTTTTAGTAAATTGTAATAATATGAGATAGGTTCACATTTACAATTCATATCTTATATTTAATTATTAAATATTGATGTGGAGCTTCTAAAAGAAATCCTCCAACAGGGAAGTCTACCACTGCCCTTATTGTAATCTGTGCAGAGTAGGGAAGGGATTGGGCGTTGATTATTTTCATTGCGTGAACTGCAACGCTTGCATGTCACGTTCCCTTTCATTGCATATATGCAGAGAGAAATCTTTTATGGATAACTGCCCAATCTGCCACAAAGATCTCTTCTCAGCGAATGTTCTGGTGAAAGCCCTTTCATGTGGTCACATAATACATTCTGCTGTTTTCAGGTATATGGCTCTTGTAGTTCTTCCCTTATTCTCGCTTAATTTTCAGGGATAGCTTTTTTGACAATCTTGCTGCTGTTGCTGCTGCTAGGATTACACTTGAATGCACTATACATGCCCTATCTGTAGCAAGTCTCTAGGTGACGTGCAGGGAAGTTACTATATAGATGCAAATTAATTCTTGCATCTATGATTACATTCAGTTGTTGTCCTGATAAACATTGCTAGCTTCTTCTTATGCTTATCCTTTCTCGACTTTATCTTGTTTTTGCTGACATTTGAACATCCTTTTTTCTACATCAGCCATTGGAAAATAGACTGTGTGCTTCTGAAATCCTTTTTTCTACCTTTGATCTATTCCCATAAATTTGTGGCACAAATCAGGCAATTGATAGATTCATCATAAGCAATGGAACTAAATTAAAAACCGAATATCACTTAATAGCCTCATAAGAATGGAAATGTCTGAAATATTGTTGTTCTTTATTGTTATTGTAAACATCAAGGTTTATAAGTCCTTGCAAATTCTATCGGATGACAAATGAAACAGTTGGTAAAGGCTTCTTATGCATCTCAGATTTTTCTCAACTTAGTCGTGCTCAGCATGTATATGATTATGTATAGAGATCAACATCTTTTAGCTAATAAAATTTTAATATTGTAGAACATTTAATGCCTTAAATTGGATTTTCGATTTTCTGTTTGACTTCTATTCCATTCCTTCATTCTTTAGCATATAATAAATTCCAAATGTTTTCTGCAAAGTTTTTTCTTATACCGTATGTTAAATATGCTTGCTATGCTATTTGGTGAATTAACATAAGGTCTTACCGATTACAATTATTGTGAGAGATCTGAAACTTTTACAACTGAAACCATTTGTGGGTTTACTTTAGGATGTTAGATGCACAGTTGGCCAAGGAGAAAATTCCACAGGAGTATTCCTGCAAAACCCAAGTTCGCCGTACTCTTTGTTTTGTAAATGTTCACCAGATATATTTTTCAATTGACTGTGGAAGAAAACACAGGTCATACTATGTAACGATTGTGAGAAGAAAGGAACTGCACCCTTCCATTGGCTATATCACAAATGCTCATACTGTGAGTTCTACAACCCGTGGCTCCTATGATTGTCTTCAATTGTAAATAATTGTCTCATTTGAGCTATTTGGTGGGGGAGAGACGAGATGATTCAAATTGTGATTGGAAAGAACTTTATTGCTAATGCTTTGAATAATTTGTTCTTCAGAATTAGTTTAATAATATGCCTTTGGTGCACTTTTTTTGTTCCTCTTCTCTAGATGCTTTTAATTTTCTGTATTGTCAGGCTCTGTTAATTACAATACACAATGCACCTGAAGCCAAAGAGAAAATCTATTCTGTTAATAAGTTATTAAGCATTGAACCTCCATCTTTCCACCCGACCCAATTAGCTCCTCTCACTAGTCCATCCACATACATGAATATGATCTAGGTCAAATTTATTATTCATTTTACTCTCAATAGTGTAAGTGTACCAGCACCTTTCAGCAAATGAATCTATTTTTCTCACTATGTAGCTCAACATTCATTTCATACTCAAGCGCAAAGTGACTTTGTCACTATATTGGTTAAACCTGTCTGTCAACTAAGGCTCCAAATATGATAGATCACAAAACTGTGCGTTAGAAAATTGTTTTGTGTGTTTCAGTACCTTTCATTGTCTTCTTTTGAACAGCACTACGGTTCTCATTCAACTGTAAAATAATTCACCGAATACTAACCATATATATACTTGCATCGACCCCGATTAGCTCCCAAAGTTGTACTTCGCTAACCCTATAGCTGTCTAAAACATCTCCCTTCTTGAAAATTAAGGGCTTGCTTTCAACCTGGCATCTGAATTTCCAGTAAATGTGCCTAAAGCATCCACACTTCCATCTATTTATAAAACAAAAGGTGAGCGCCATGGACAAACATGCACTCACTAGAAGTGAATGCTGTAGCCAGTCAATTGGCATTTCCATAATCCAACAAATATAATCACTTGAAATGTTTTAATTATTCATTAACAATGTTCTTCCCACTTTATGTTAATTTTTGTCAAATGGACATAGACGACAAACGCACGTATCCTACATCTGCAACTGTTTCGTTGGGAACCTGAGCATTATATTTATAATGGAGGGGAGGGGAGACAAAATAACTCTTAGTAAGTATAGTAGTTACTATATATTTATTGAAATGTAATCTGAATAAGTGAATGATTGAAGAGTACTTGGTTATGAAATGCTTAAAATTTGGGAAAAAGAAAATAAAGAAGAAAACGAAAGAAAGAAAGAAAATGGGCTCAAAACTGTGGAATCTACTCTGTGAAAACAATTTAATAAATAAGATAAAAAGAATATAAGTCACTTAGATCTTTTCTAATTGATCAATTAACACTTGTCAGACTGAAGCAGGCAGCAGCACTCTTCAATTCGTTTTCTGCAACGCACTCAATAGATTGTGTTGTATCTTTCAATGATTCTTCCGAACTGCAAGATGAATATGCTAACATCAACATCAAAATCATTAAATAATGAACTAAAGCTAGAACATTCATTTTAAGATACTCATTCCCAATTAAATAATAATTCTATTTTTAGTATAAAAAATTATAGAAAATTACTCAAAATGGTGAAATTATTACCTTGAGTCATTAGCTTCTTTGGAATCTATGTAAGATTGTCTGTCGTCAATGGTATCGAAAAATGGATGAATTTCATCATAATCCTGAACAACGTCTTGCTGAATTGGCAGTGGTTGAGTGGCAACCAAATGGGATTGGATAGGTATGGAGTTGACATTATTGTTATCCATGTACGGAGAACTATAAGTGTTATTAGAGTAGGAGTGATTTTGTGTGAGAGGTAAAGCAGGCACAGCATTGTAAAGTTGTGGATTATGATTGAAATGTGAGAGGCCATTAGGCGGTGCCATGCCTAATTCGAGTTGTGAAGGCACATCATCAGTCATAGAAGAAACTACTTGTTGATAATGTAGTCTATACATGTCGAGTTGTGCATGCACAGCCTGTAGCTCTTCCTCAGTCTGCCAAATTTGATGTCTTAATTGACAAATTATTCCCCAACATCCATGAACTGGATACTTATCCCTTATATTTGCTTGGTAAATAATGGACCTCATTGCTTCCGTCTTCTGTTCAGCATCTAAATTCTTTATTATCTTTAAAATGTTGCTTACACCAAATAACTTGTGAGCATTTTGAAACATTTTTGGTTGATCCGGAGGAAAATAGGGTGCTAAAGGGCACTCAGCATGGCACTTCCGCCTTTGGTATTTGCACGCAGCACAGGCTTGGCTGGTGCCGCCCTTAAGGGTCATGAGCATTCAAATATTGAAACCAATATGGTAAAATGTATAAAATTGTCAAGTAAAGGAAGAAAAAGAGAGAGTTTTATAAGGAGAAGAAAGTTGTTCTTAAATGATGATGATATAGGAGAAGCAGTAGCAGCAGGAGAAGGTGATGATACAATAGAAAGAGAAAGGTAGACAGAGGAAATGGTCGAAACTGAAATGGGAAACCAGTACACTCTGGATTTGAAAAGGTCTGCTATTAGCGGATTTACTGGAGCGAAGAGACTCAGTAATAAAAAGAAAATGATAGAAGATGGGGAATGGAAGCGAATATTTCGGGTGTGTTTTCAAGTTGAATAACTGATGATTAGGTGGGGTATGGACATGTGTTGAAAAGATAGCAGAGGCCTGAATTTTTGGGCCACCTATGGGCATGCTTGAGTTTACAAATTACAAACTGAACTATGGATTTCAGTTTACGTGGCTTAAAATTATTTTCTTTTAGCATGAAAATGATTTTTATAACAGATATCATAGTTTAACTTATTCGGTCCCTTTTCAATCGGACTGGAGAATTATGACTTTCAATAAGGGGGAAATCCAAATTCCCCTTGTGGTTTGACAAAAAAGAGAATCATCCTTATAATTTTTTTTTTGTCAAATTCATTTTTGATAATCAATGGTTAAAATTTGAAAAAAAAAAAAAGCTATAGGGGACTGATTTTCCTTTTGCCAAACCACAGGGGCAAATTTAGAATTCCCCCCTTTCAATAAAAAGTGGTCATGATCGTGCAGACGATATATCCTCCAATTCTATCCCAAGGCATAAATATAGTAGAAGAGGACAGCGTATAAAAGCCTGCTCTTAACTGCTAAAGAGAATATCTTTTATAGCGACCAGCCCCCCTACTGGTCTTTATAATTCATTTCAAACTGCTAGAAAAAATGTTGTCAGATTCTGTAACCTCTCAGCTCAGGAGCTTTCCGTGGGATAAGAAGCCAATTAACATCACACTCCAGGTGTACACTTTCAGAAATTTCAGATTTTCAGGTCAATAAGTTAAGATCTCCGTCATATTTTCATCATTCGACAGTTGACGGCAATCCCCACCAAAAGAGGGGAAAATAACCAAAATAAAAATACAAAGCTCTGAAATAGCCATTTTTCTCTTTCCCAAAATGACGCTAGGATCCTACCCACCAAGAAGGGAAGTTCAAAATTCATATGCAATTGCTAATTACGCTGATAAATAGAAGTTTGTACCAAACTCCTGACAATACCCAATGCATTTTGAAGCTGAGTAAGGAACAGAATAAGATTCACAATTTAAACCCTATCAGCATCACTATGACAATAAATTTACTCAATGCCGCTGGAGCTACAAAAAGTTGAGGATCCAAAAGGACCGTACATGATATAAGAAAAGAAGACGAAACAGAACTTTTTGTTTCTAATTTAACTATTCCCCAATTCAAAGTATGCTGCTGGCAACAAATGCGTGGCATTACACGCTCCTCCAATGCATTCATAACTGCCGGACTGGTGCTTAAGTTTCTTTTTTTTTCTGCCAACTCCACCTTATTGGAATTATCCGTTAAGAAAAAGAAAAAGGAGTTGAATTCCGTGGACAGCTGCCCCAGATATGCAGATAACATACTCCGAGGCAATTGTACCAAAAACTACATTTCAAGCTACTCCATTCTCATGATTTCATCAACATAAACAGAAAAGCTACCAAAAACCCATTGTGCTCCCCAAAAAAAGGCCACTTCTCCTACAAAATTATTGAATTATTCCACAAAACTCTTAATATATATCACAACCCTTAATTTTGTACCAAAACTTCTTAACTTCTTTACAAACCAATGCTGTGAGTATTACCATCTGAACTGCAGGGATGACGGATGCAATGGCATCCCCATAAACAACTTCCCATCACAGACAATGATCAAATGCCAGGTCATGATAAACTTGCTGCTTCCCATTGCAGCAAATAATTGATAAATACCATTATATATCTAATTTACAGCTTCAAAGAAAAGAACCTGAGGTTGCAAGTGCCCCCTTTCACACATACTAAGAACATCAGGCCAGCTACCAATGACCTAAACATCAAATGCCAATTGTAACACAGGAAAAAAAGGCATCTAGTAAAATGGCATTGTTTAAAATATAATTGATTTTACCTTAACAGTTTTGTCATCATACATAATCCATCGTTCATGCTCATGACTGTAGGCGAAGCAATGATAATGCTGCCCATAGTAGCAAACCTGAAAATTGCAAAACAAAGAATACAAATGAAGTTCAATATTCGTGTCTGTAGCACAAAGTTATTGATCAATCAATCAAACATTAGACAATTTATCAAATTAAAAACACAGGTTCTCGTTTTCCTATTACAACTTAATATCTTAAACTGAAAATAGAAAAAGCATCTTTCCTAGTGACAATCAACATCCCCTCACCCACAGAAAAACAAGACAAATGAGAAAGTGAGAACTTCCCTTCCAGAAATATTAACACAAGCAAAGCCATCCTTCCAAATTTACAGCCAAGGACAAAAATGACATCTATTAATCTGCATAAAATATTCAAACATCAACATTCGTCCAACTATGCATACCACCGAAACCAAACTATGTCTTCTTTTCGGATCAAGCCCACGATAGAGAACACTGATATCAATCTCAGTACTTAGGGCTGCCAGTGTGGCTGCTATGTCATCAGCACTCTCACATGTGTTCTGCCAGCCCAGAACTACAGGACCAAGTATAACCATCAATGAGAGTTTCTTTAAAATGCACAACTAACACAACTTTTCTTAATAACACTGAAATCACCTGTTGTGAAAACATGTGGTGGAGTTGAGAGAATGTGATGGATATAATTGAGCTTCCCACAACCACCAGCCTCTGGATCACAGGCTAACTGATAATTCATCTCTACAAGATTTAAGAGCTCATCTAAGGAACTTTCTGCACACATAACCTGAATGGGAAAAGAAGGAAATATTCATGAGGAATAGGGGAATTGTTTCATGTAACAAGTATATAACCAAGGGTATCTCCACCATCAGAAAAACTAGGTCACTGAATAAAAGTTATCTTCCTGTAGTGCATACCTTTGTTGTTCGGAGAGCACTAGCATTTATGTTATGAAAGAATGAAGTGTACTTTAGATGTCTGGATTCTAAACCACAATCGT
>JAVXUL010000016.1:3463085-3474165 GCA_035590515.1 Trichilia minutiflora | reverse complement strand
TGTTGCAACAATCTAGCCGCGGCAACCCTGACCTCAATCTCTTTTCGTCTCTCTTCTGGAGTTTTAGTAGCTTTTTTGATTTCATTGGGTCTCCTAGCTTGCGCTAACCTAACCTCCATCGGGTCCTCGGTCACTCTCCTAATAGGAATCAACCTAAACTTCTCCTCACCAGTTCCCAAATTCTTCATCCACGTAGAAATGTTCAATTTCTGAATCAAGTTCCTAAGCTCACTCTTCACATGTGCAATTCGCGCTTCGGCTGTCAAAATTTTTTGTTGACTCTCGTCCTGCAAGCCCTCTTTAGCCGGATCTACAGGATTCTTTATAGCTAAAGCACGCTTACACTCTTGAACTACCTCTTCATATTCTTTTCCATCATTGGCAGCCTCGTACAACAGATTCGCGTAGAAGTGCGCAAATTCGACCGAGTTAGGTGATAACTCCACAGCTTTTTTGGCCGATTCAATCGCGTTTTTCAAATGTCGTTGCTTCGAGTTCAAATCGTCGATGATCGACGCCACCTTGACACACACAGTTCCCTGTACACGGTGAATCAGTGCCACGTGCACCGAGTTCTCGTGGCGGGAACACAACTCCTTCATTAATCTCAAAGCTTTCGTGTGGTTCCCGCGCCGAAGAGCTGTCAAGGCTCGCTCACATTCGAGCTTGATCGCAGCATAAGTCGAACCGCTTCCGACAGCGTCGTTAGCCAACGTTTCATTTTTTGTCTGGTTGAAGGGCGCATCAGGAATCGCGCAAGGCTCGGCTGCAACGGCGGGCATAGCCACCTGTTGCGATTGTTTTAAGCGAGGAGTAGTGTTTTTCTTCTTATGTCCCATGAATTTAATGCAATCGATTTTTATTATTTACATGCGTAAACGCATAAACCAGAGTGAAGTGCCGGAGGAGTACTTACTTGTAAATTGAATTGAATGTTGAGGGTAAAACGGGAAATAAGATTTAACAGTGACGAAGACGTACCGTCGATGGAATCGACGATGAAGAGAGTGAAGAGTTTAAGAAGACAAACGGAAAGTGTGACCGAGGAAGAGAGGGTGAGTGTGAGAGAGAGAAAGAGAAACACCTAACCCATGGAAGGGGTTGAGGCTTGATGAGAAAGAGGATTGATTAAAGAAAATGGGTTATCTATTTATACAATCATAATTATTTTATTAATCAAGCAATGCAAACAGGATTGGTATGTAATAAGTTGAATTGAGACAACAGTAAAACATTTTTCTTTATATTTTATTTTATAATATATTTTTTTTTCAAATTTTAATTCTACGATATAAAGACATACAATGCGATCATGCCTCATCATTCTAGTATGCAATTAACAACTCTAATTATTTTGCTTAAACGAAAAAAATATTTATTCACAAGTTTAATTTTAATCGGATGATTAATAGAACGGTAATAATTTTTTCCTTTACCAAAAATACAATTAAAATGGTAATTGTATCATCCTATCACGTGATAAATTAATTATTAAATTTATTGAATACCTCAAAAAAAAAATTCAAGTTATAATTTTAATAATTTATAGCAACTGTGCGCTCAAAGGGTGTGTCTCGATGATGATAGACGGACGTGTAAAATGATGCAGGGCAAATATCAGAATATGTGTTCGATCTATTGGAGTTACAAATTTTAGAAGAACATGAGATAGTCGGAATTTTATTAGTATTTACTTATTCATTTGATATTTATCTGTCGTTTGATATTACAGGATATTTTTTGACTTAGGCATGGTTCTCGTTTTAATAACGCTCTTTCAAAGTAATCGAGAAACTGTGACAAATCCAAAACAAAAAAATACCGGATGTTGGCTGACAGACGAGGTTCCTCGTATCAAAAAAAAACAAATTGTAGCAACCGTACCCAACTGTAATTGAAGATTGATTGATTGGTTGATTGATGTCTATGCTTAAAACTGGAAACTTACCAATGATGATTTAACTTCTACGTAAGTAGTTGTTGGGAGAAATGGGATTTTCCCACCAAACCCATGGTCAATGGCATCAGGCCCTTGTGGTCATCACTCATTAATGACTTAGAAAAAGAAATGGAAATGGAAAATGGAATGGAATAATCTTATCCATATTATTATATTCTGGCCAGCTGGTGTAAAAATTTCCTTGCCAATGCCAATTCTTAGCCATGCATTTCCAGAGCATGGAAAACGAACGCACGCTACAACGGGAAATTTCGAACAGGCAATTATAATCAAGTTTATGCTTTTAAGAAAATAACGAGAAAAAACCTAACATACAGAAAAAGTCAGAAACCAACCACATAATAAGATCAGATCGTTGCCTGCAGAGTGGAATGGTGTTGCTGCCATTACATATGGACAAATGATAGCTTCAGCTGAATAGTTACACAGCTTTGCTCATCGAAGGTGTTAATTAGGAACGGAAAAGCTACAGGACGAAGCAACACAGTCAAAATATGACAACAATTTAAGAATCGCTTGAATTTAATTGAAAACTAGTTGCACAAAAATACATACAAATGCACTAGGCATCAAAACATTTGTTCTACTTCCATCAACAAAACTGTGTTCGACGGCTACTACAATGGTGGAGAAGAAAAAATTATCAACTATAGTAAATGCATCCGCTCAACATAGGATTGGATCAACCATTTATTAAGAGGCTCCCCATAGCCTACAAAACATCCAGAATTCCCGGTCTCAGTGAAAAATGGGAAGCTGAAAATATACAGCAATTCCTGCACAGCCTGCCTCACTAGAGAAGATCCAGTCACCCTGCTATGCCGGCCCCAACCAGTCACTATATCAATCCGACTGGGACCAACCCCTGACATCAGCATTTTTTGGCGGAACCAGGCTAACGTCCTGGAAAGTGCTATCACAGCAGTGCCATCAGACATGACATGCAAATTGATAAGCCAATAACAAGAGCTTTTCTCTTTAACAGCATCTGGATACACATTTTTCTGCACAGCAACCTCCCAAACAGAGCCAGCCTCCTCCTTCAGCCCTGACTTGTGAAGAAAATCCACTAATGCATCCACAAGTCCTCTCTTGCTCTCCCTATCCTCACTGTGCATCATATCCAGGAATTTACTTACATGATCTCGCACATTCTGACCATCAGGTCCAGCAGATGGCATGGAATGAAGGAAAGTATGTGCAGGATGGCCAGTGACTGCCATAAGCTCATGGCAAAACCCCATGTCATATGGTGACCCTGCCTCAGTGCAACAGCTTAAGAGCAAGGTGTAAGTTTGCAAAGACGGCTTTAGACCCAAAGTCAACATGCCATGCAATAAGCAATAAGCATCTGAGAGCTGGTGCACACGTAGAAATGCACTAAGCAAAGAATTGCAAGTGGGCACATTTGGACACAAACCTGCATGGAGCATGGCCTGATACCACTCCCATGCCTTCTTAACATTTCCAGCCTTTCCCCACAAATCTATTAAAAGGCCATAAACTGGTTCATCGGGCACCCAGTTCTTCCTCCTCATCTGAGCAAAAACTGCTTCTGCTTCATCAAGATAACCACAGTGTCCAAGAACCTCCATGATTATGCAGTAGGTCACCTTGTCTGGTTCAAATCCTGCATTCTGCATGTCTCTGTAAAGCTTTAATGCACTCTGATACTTCCTTGCCTTGGCTTGCAAAGCAATCATGATATTGTAGGTCACTAAATTTGGAACACAACCCTGATCAACCATCTCGCAGAACAATTTGTGAGCAGAAGGTAAATGGCCTGCTTTTCCAAGGCAGTTGATTATAACACTGTAAGTGAATGTATCAGGAGAAAGTCCAGCCGCTTGCATTTTCTTATACATATCCATTGCAACATCAAGAAATCCAGCTTTTGCATGAATGTCAATGAGTGTGCAGTAGGTGACACGATCAGGTTCACAACCTGCTACTTGCATCTGGTTGAACACATCAATGGCTTTGTTTAGGTAATTTGCACGTCCATAACTGTGAATAAGACGGTTGTATGTCACAATGTTTGGTAGGCATCCATCCCTTACCATCTGATCGAGCAATTTGTTTATAGCACCAAACTGTCTAGCACGGCCGAGGATGCCCACCATGGTTGTGTACGTATGCTCATCATGCTTAAACCCAACTTGCCTTTTCAACCAACAGAAAAAGCCAAGAGCAACTGTATGATCCTGAAGCTGCTTTAGAACTTGGTTTGCTTGATATGCATCTATCGAATAGTTGATATTTCCAAGAGCCTCTTCTGCAGCAGAGCCCCACTTCAGCTGTCGCAATATGCGAGAAACGCTTTCCACAACATTCCCAGCACTTGCCAACGGCCTGGAAAATGAAGTAACTCCAGCTGGTATTTTCACTTCTCTTGGGGGTTTGCTGAAACCTTCTGAGACACAGTCTACTATCTTTGCATCTGAAATCTGTACATTGGAATTAAAATTAGTGTTGAAGCTCTCCGAATGTGCTTTGGATCTCTGCTGTCTATTCCTCCTCCTATCGCCATTATCCAAAGAAACACCATGGGTTTCCAGCGAACATCCAGATGCGGCATTTGGAACTCGCTTAAATCCTCGAGTCAAGTTTGATTTATCACCCTTATCCTTAGCACCCTGATGGTTACTTGAAGGATTTGACCCCACTGTTGTTCCATTAGATGATTTTGGGTGAATTTTTGTAACATTTTCTCTCCTAAAGGTCTTCACATTTGCAGATTTAATACTCGTAACCCTAGTGGGGTCAACCATACAGTTTTTTGTTCCACTCCCATCTAATATAGGAAGCTTATAATTTACTAAATCAGACAAAAAACTCACTGCTGCAACTCCAGCCTTGACAAACCGATCGGAAATAGGAGGTGATGCTAGCACATCCTTTGGACCTGCATCAACACCACTGGCATAACTGATGGGGTCTGATCCCCGTAAAGAACTGGGAGTGGATACCCTCTCTGCTTTTTGAAAACCCACTGCTTTTACTTCCCCTGAAATCACTGTGCCTACTTGTGCTGTGGTGGATACCATTTGTTCATTACGCTGCCTTCGTGAAACACAAGTTTCATCTTCAGTGCAGGTACATGAACTTCCATCAGATGTGTTACATCGCGAACCACTAAGGAAAAATGACCTTGCTGAGCTTGAAAGGTTTGTGATCTGCTTTGCTCGAAGCATAATCTGCAATTATTAAAAAGAAAGTTAATACAGAATAAATAAATACAAAAAGCATTCATTGCCAACAGCCAAAGCAAGATAATACACTCACTTGTAAGTATGTATCAACACAAAAAAGGTATGCCCACTCAGTTTTGTAAGAAAAGGTAGAAGAGCAATTAGACATCCCACTTAATGAAATACAGGCACAAAATGTTGTCATGTGAACATTAATTGGAGATCACTTTTTCCATCCAATAATTCAATCAAAACTGAACATCTCAGATCCCAGCAATGAGGTAAAACTACCATGACAGGCAATTAAAGAATGTAATTCATGTTGAACATGACACAGAAGAAAAGTCTCTGAAGCTGATCACAGGCCTAAAGAATATATACAAAGCAATTATAGCAGAAAGGAAATACATTTACACCAAATTAAGTGGAATTAACCATGGTTCTGTTTTCATGCAGCCACAATATACCTCCAAGAACTATGATAGAAAACAAGCAGTTATTTTGAAATGCTCAGGGACTAGATCTATAGCACGGAGGAATTATTAAAACTGTTTTGAATTTTATCATTTGCAGTTCACACCCATGTCAATTTAACTTGAGTACTGAGTTGACGAGTAAACAATTTTGTTCAGTCACCCATGATTATGCAAGCTTGATTTCATACACAAGAAATCTTAGACTGAGATGCAGTAATCTGAATCAGCACCAAACTTTAAGCAAAATCTAAAATTTCTTGTGCAGCAAACAGCAGAATGAAGGCAGATCATCAAAAATATAAGAAAATTGCAACACATCGGGAATACAATTCACAATTGAAATGCACCATGCGAAGGCTTTCAAAAGGAGTAAAATGACAAAAATACAAGACCTAAAAACTAAAATACACCATACCTAAGACATTTCAAAAATATTTCCATCAAAAAATAAATTATAGCACTTTAAAAGAATTTTAATAACTCCACCGTACCAAAGACATATCAAGAGCAGCAAATGGAATTTAAAAATCCGTCAAAGCTTGCAACTCCCCCAAATAAAAAAATCGGTTCACATAATGGGTCATTGACAAAGTAGCCAGGGAGTTCACAAAAAATGTCAGCAATCCCTTAGCAACAGGGGGTCTCGTTTCACCATTGAATCATTGTTAATTCCCAATTCAACCACATAAGGGGAAAATGAACCATCAGGCGGTTTGAGGCATGAACAAACAAAAATTTTGAAATCAAGAATCCACATAAGAAGCTCATATTCTTCTTTCTTAGAGGAATATCCTTTTTTTTTTTGCTTCAAGTGCACTTAGAGAACTTACAAACGTGTCCACCCTAGTAACACATAAACACAAAAAAACTTAAGCTTATGATAACCTCCAACAATTTTACCTACAACCGAGTGCTCCTCTTGCATAAACAAATCTATACATTGTGTAATTAACCACAAAACATTAAAAAACTACAGAAAAATTATGCAGAAAAGCTTGTAGAAACAGAAAAAAAAAGGGCAAGAAACGAGCAAGAACACCAACAAAACAGTAGCAGAATACAACAGTAAGAATATCAAAATGAACAACAAATTCAAGTGTAAACTAACAGGAACAGTAGCAGCAACAACTTTAGTAGGCAAACAGCAACTGAAACACAGAAGAGAAATAACAACAGTAGCAGAGTAAAAATTTCATGTTATTTTCATAACCAATTAAGCAATTGACAAAGAATTTCATGTTATTTTCATAACCAAGCAACATACAACCATCATTCAGTTATTGACAAAAAAAAGTTGCATAAAGCCAATGGCATTAGGTAGTATAACAAAATTGTCTAATTCTTCTATATAGTCTTAATCCTTAGATGTCTAAACAAAAGGTACCTCTATAGATAATACGTGTTTTAGATATAACTTCTGCTGAGATGTTGTTTTTAAGCCAATCACGAATCGTAACATGTACTTCCTGAGCCTGTTGGGGAGTAACTACTTTACCGGTCCCAATAGCCCGTACAGGCTTATATACAATAACTACATTATCCCAGTTGGGTATAGCATCTGCACATGTTGTCATGGTCTAACTTTGAATACAATCCTTTTTTTTAACAATGTAATCTAATAATGACTGTATATTAATGAGAAAATAAATATCAGACTGAAAGCCACTTGAAAAGGCCTTTAATTGCTTGAAACAAACATCAAAAGTGCTCCCTACTTCTCTTTCTAGTAACTTTTCCCCAATACAAGCAATAACTCCAAGGGCCTCACTCAAAGTATAAGCAGCTTTCTTTCCTATAAACTGAAGTTAAAATATTTCAGTCAGGTTCTAAGCATAGTACATGCATAAGAAAAAACAATGGTCATTTGCTATCATCAACATCACAAGAACAAAATTTTAAATGATATAACAGTGGATGATTTCTACTACTTATCAGCCCTATCAAGATGTTCAAACTACAAAACTCAGAGATATGGACAACAACAAAAACCTATCATAAGTTCTAGGTAGGAGATTGTCGGTGGTAAAAGTTTCTAAAGCTTGTCTCATTTATCAATTCATAAAAAATGTTGTAACTTTTTTCTACCACACTTTACCCATGCCAAGAGCAGTAGACAATCAAAAGACAAAAAAAAAAATAGTAGAATGTATTCAAATAAATACCACATAGAATATATTATTATTTAATGGTATTGTATGTTATTACTTGTATCTAACATTTAAAAGGATCAGCACTCAATGCCTTGTTGTATTGAATTTGTTCATGTCTAATGCTGTGAGCCCTGTGTCTTTAACATAAGGGCATAACTGTGTAATTCTACCCTTTTACTGTACATGACTTTGGCCCCATTATGTACACTGTTAACATGTCAACACGATTTCATATTTATTTTGGGGATTTGAGTTTGCTAAGATATAGTTTTGAGATCGTGAATGGAGGGACCTTAACATAATTAAAAGTAAGTTTTATTTTGAGTGGGATCCTAATGATATTTTCTAAATTTATGAGGATTCAAGTGATATTTTTAATTCTGGTGGGTTTGATCGATCAAGTAGGGTAATTCGTTCGACCAAAGTTTTGTCGACTCCCTGGAAAATTTGTGGCGCATATTCGTTCGAACAAATAGGGGAATTCGTTTGATCGAATGGGTCATTCATTCGACTGACAAAATAAAAGCTCTCTGACTTCTCTAGACATCGAAGGATTCGTTCGATCGAAGGAGGTGATTCGTTCGGACAAACTTCAATTCGTTCGATCGAATTGATAGGAAAAGACGATTTTGTCCTCATTTTAAAAGCTTCTCCTTAAGAAAACTTAAGGGCAAAATGATAATTTCATTCTTTTTTCTATGAATAGGGGGTCAGAGATCAGATTTTATGATTTTTCTTCTTCTTTCTCCTCTCCCTTTCCCTCACGCTCATTCTCTTCCTCTCTCTCTCTAAATTTCATCATATTTTATCAAATCTTTGATTTCTCTTTGCCTGTTGACTACATTCTATGCGTCTAACTTCCTGGGAGCATCAATTTGGCAGTAGAAGTATGAAATCGCAAAAGAGCACCTAATCAATTTGGGGGGTTTTGACTTTCGAGCAAAATCAAGAAAAATCGTCCATACCACGAGGTTCGTAGCTTCATTTCTAATTTGTCTGTATATTCTATTTTCTGTTTTAGCCAATTTTTACAAAATGGGTTTTACTGTGCATTCGTATGAATTTTCTTAGATTTATCGCTAACATTCTAGTTTTTAAGCATTAATTGAGTTGTAATGAAACCGGGGAAGTTGTAGGAAGTTAGAAATGTGAATTCGAAGAAAATGGGTGAATTTAAACAATAAGCAGAGTTACTGTTTCGACGGGCAGATGGGGTCTGCAAGTCTAAAATTGTAAAATCAAGTCAAATTATGCTAGTTAGGTTATAATGTTGATTCGTATCGATAATGTATAGGTAATTAGAAGGATAACAGGGGTTTTAACTAGATTCGTGTGTTAGTTCGACTTTAAGAAACCCGAATTCGTATGCATTGCACATATTTAAGTCACTTGCATCTATTAGAATATATATTGATATAATTTTGGGTATATGTGATTAGGCGACGATACGCGAGCGAGGAATTCGCGTGCTAAGTCGAGGAACGAGGGGAATTAGGGAGTGTATACCCTCCCTAAGCTGTGAGTGGAATCATTCTATTTTGTGTTTTATTAAGAACTTTATTTTACATAAAAATGACAATATTCAGATATATTATGTAACACCCGTGTTTGTACCTCAAGGGTATATTTATAATTTCATCATATCTCCTGTTCATGCTTTGGTATCCATTGTGCATATTGGTAGTTCGTTCGCCTGGTTTTGAACATATTTGACATTTAAGTTGACTAAAAATAGTTTATGTGAGTCCATGTTGGGACCCTGTTTATGGTTTTTAATTTTGGAAGGGACTTAAGTGAAAAAGTCCATTTTTGGTAGGTTTGGTCGATCGAATGGCTTAGTTCGTTCGACCGAATGAGAGATTTGTTCGACTGAAGTGTTGATTCATTCGACTGAACATCATTTTGTTCGACCGACAATTTGGGAGCTCTCTGACTTCTGTAGATGCTGAGAGATTCGTTCGAACGAACTATTATTCGTTCGATTGAAGGGGGTGATTCGGTTGAACGAATCTTTGATTCGTTCGATCGAATCAGTGCGAAATGATCAAAATTATCCTCTTTAGAAAAATTCTCCTTAAGAAAACTTAAGGGTAAAATGATAATTTCGTCCTTTTCTATAAATAAGGGTCAGGAGCTCAAATTTGCACTCTTTTTCTTCCTTTCTCCTTCACTTCCTCTCCCTCACGTTCTCTCTTCCGTTCTCTCCACCTCCCACCCAAATTTTTATTTGAATTTCGATTTCTCTTCACATACAAGTCACATTCCACGCGTCTATCATTCTGAGAGTGTCAATTTGGCAATAGAGGTGCGATTTCACGAAAGGGCACCTAGGGTTCTAAGAGAGGGATTTGGGTTTTTTCAAGTTAGAGGCAAAATCAGAGAAAACTGACCACACCACGAGGTTTGTTACTTCGATTCTAACTCGTCTGTATGTTCTTTTCGCTATTTTAAGCATTTTGATTCGTATGGGTTTTACTGTTCATCAGGGTAGTTTTTCATAGATTTTGCATGTATATTTTAGTTTTAACGCATAATGTGGGTTGTAGAGAAGTCGTAAGAGTCGTAAGAGGCTAGAAATATGATTTCAGAGATTTTGGGTAGATATGAACAGTAGCTCCGATTACTGTTCCGACGAAGACATAGGACCCACAAGTCAGAATCACTTGTATAAATCGAAATGAGTCATTTTAGCTGTAATGTGGGTCTATGTCGATATTAATTAGATAATTAGAGGTTTAACAAGGATTTTAGACAGTTACGCATAATGGTCCAAATATTAGAAACCCGAAATTTAGCGTACATTTCATGCATTCAAGCACATACATATCGGAACATATAATTGATAGTAATGTTATGTGTATGGTAAGGCGACGTATCACACCCGTGTTTTTGAATAAAGGCATTTTCGTCTTTTTATTAAAGTACGTATGAGTTCTATAAGGATTTCGATTCTTTTCAAGGGTTGATTTGAGGTTTTGGAAGAGTTAGAATGCTTGGAGACTGAGAATGGATGTTGGGAATTGATCGGGGACTCGATCGCATGAGGAAGCTCAAGTTGGAAGGCGTTCGGTCGAACGAATAGGGCAGTTCGGTCGAACGAATAGGATTCGGTCGAACGAATATTGGTTCGATCGAACGAAATTTCTCCAGAGAGCTCGCGGAACTTCGGTCGAACGAAGGGTGAGGTCGGTCGACCGAAGCATCGTTCGGTCGAACGAAGGGGAGAATTCGGTCGACCGAATCGTGCGAAAAGTCAGATTTACCCCCGTCTGGAAGCTTCTTTTCTTAAATAAGCAGGGGCAA
>JAVXUL010000016.1:3434742-3446334 GCA_035590515.1 Trichilia minutiflora | reverse complement strand
AGTGGTGAGAATGTGTCATGAGAATGGTGTTATGCATAGAGACTTGAAGCCCGAGAACTTTTTGTTTGCTAATAAGAAGGAAAGTTCTCCGCTTAAGGCTATTGATTTCGGGCTTTCGGTGTTTTTTAAGCCTGGTATGTTTTATAGTTTTGGTTACAGTCTCAAGCTTTTGCTGTTTTTTTACCGGATTTTGTGGTTGGCTTAAGCCTAGTGTGTGGATTTTTTTGCCTGTTTAAGTTTCGATTTTTTAGTTGGGTTCCGGAGAATTGTTGGGTTTTGAGTTTGAGGTGTGGACAGTTTTTGTCTGTTTTTATTGTTTCTTTTTCCTTTTATTCAGTGTGATTTTTGAAGTTTTGAATTTTGTGTGAGATTGGGCCGTGCAAAATTTTGCCCTTTTATTTTTTAATTCTTGTATGTTAATCTGCTTCAAATCTGGGATTGAATTATGATTTATCTTCCGGCTTACTGGCTCAATTAAGTGATTTGACTTTGGGACCGAAAGTTTTCCAACTGTTCATGGATCTTTTGTTAATTTCTGAGTTTGATTTTGCTTGATTGAGGGACTTAATTTGAATCTGTTATAGGGGAGAGGTTTTCAGAGATTGTGGGAAGTCCATACTACATGGCACCGGAGGTGTTGAAGAGGAATTATGGGCCAGAAGTTGACGTATGGAGTGCCGGAGTTATCCTTTATATTTTGTTATGTGGGGTTCCTCCTTTTTGGGCAGGTAATTTGTTGATTCAGTAGCTTAATTGAAGTTGCGTTTCTGGTGATAATGTGATTACTTTCACTTGGATTGTCACTGGAAAGTTATTCCGTTGAATTTCTTGTGGCAGAGACTGAACAGGGTGTGGCTCTAGCAATTTTGAGAGGAATTATTGACTTTAAGAGGGAACCATGGCCTCAGATTTCAGAGACTGCAAAGAGTCTAGTTTGGCGGATGTTAGAACCAGATCCTAGAAAGCGGCTGACTGCTCAACAGGTTCTTGGTAAGTCCTTACGAAAACTGTTCCAATTTATATTTTGTCGTTGCCTCGTTGCCTTGATAAGCGGTGCTCAATTTTGATGGAAAGCAGATTTTCTTTGCATCTGTCTTTTGTGAATCTGTGATTCGTCTGGGTTCACGTTATGCATGTCTTGGTGAGCATTTCCTAGGCATGCAAGAGAGAAAGGAACTATTTTGCTATTTCCTCTGTTTTTTTTCTCTGAGATGGTCCATTTCTAATATATTTGTACTGATTTCCTCTGCAACAGTTGCAACTCTTATACTTGGGTCCTATCACACCATAGTTACTAAGAAATTGTCAACACATACAACCATAGGAAATTGAGAATGAGCGCATCACTTGTACTTCTAAGTGTAATCAAGCGTAGGCACAAACACATGCATGCACACATTTTATTTTCAGAATTGGAAATTCACATTGTTGTTAGGACATAACTTGTTCAAGTATTTATATGCGTCTTTTGCTTGGAGACTTACTTTATCTGGTAAGACGTTTAGTTTCGTTGAATTATTTGTTTAATGATTGCTTTTCCCTTTTCATTTTTGGTAGAACATCCCTGGTTACAGAATGCAAAGAAAGCTTCAAATGTTCCATTGGGAGATATTGTCAGAACAAGGTTGAAACAGTTTTCTGTGATGAACAGATTCAAAAAGAAGGCACTTCGGGTAAGCATCTGTGATAGGTTTATGTATGTTTTCGGCTCAGGTTCTAAGTTTTTGTTGTAATTTGTGCAATTCATTAATATGTGAGGTGATTTTGTTTTGTTCAATCAATGGGTGTAGGTAATTGCAGAACACTTATCTGTTGAAGAAGTTGAAGTAATTAGAGATATGTTCAAATTGATGGACACAGATAATGATGGGAAAGTCTCATATGAGGAACTGAAGACTGGGCTTCGGAAGGTTGGATCACAATTGGCTGAACCAGAGATCAAAATGTTGATGGAAGTGGTAAATTCCCTTAATTAAGTTGACACGGCTGACTGGAAATTGATTTATGTTTGGTTGTCAATGTTATGCTTGACTGAAGGATTTTTTATGTGCGAGTTTTTTGTATGATTCCTGTTTCAGTTTTTTTGGTTACTCTTGAATTCATTGTCCTGCTAGTTGCTTCTTTAGCAGAGCACATCATCATGCTTTCAATAATTTTTATGCTCTATGAGATGATAGTTTTGGCTGCCTGTAGCTTTGCTCCCTGGTATTTGAAAGGATATTCCATTCTATGCATGGTCACAAGAGATGTCTGTTTTATTTTCTTATCAAATAGAAGTTTGTTTTAGTATTTAATTATTGAACTATATCAGTTCATGCTTGGGCTAAAGTTCAATACTATTAGTGAATTAAATCAAAATTTTTGATAACCCTCACACTATTTTAAAGTGCATTTAACACTTATTTTCCATTTTCTTAGAATTGAAATTATTGCTAAATTTATTTCTGATTTGTGTTAATATTCTTCTAACTCTTGGTAAAATTACAACCTCCTATTCTCTATTTAGGCTGATGTTGATGGAAATGGGGTATTGGACTATGGAGAGTTTGTTGCAGTAACAATTCACTTGCAGAAGATGGAGAATGACGAGCATTTCCGCAGAGCTTTTATGTTTTTTGACATAGATGGGAGTGGATATATTGAGTCAGATGAGCTGCGGGAGGCCTTAACTGAAGTGTCGGGTGAAAATGACGTTGAAGTATTGAATGACATTATGCGTGAAGTTGATACAGACAAGGTTTGACTTCTGAGCTTGAAGTTTCTAATAACCAAGTCTCCCTGCACCCCTTGCCCTTCCACGCAGTTATACTTTAAGAAACAACAATTTTTTATATCCTTGATTATCAGTGTATGCTGGTATTCTTCTATTTTCAATGTCTTTGCTCAGATTCTCCATCCCTTTTTGGTATTTTTTATTTCCAGGATGGGCGTATCAGTTATGAGGAGTTCGTTGCAATGATGAAAGCTGGAACTGACTGGAGAAAGGCATCTCGACAGTATTCCAGGGAGCGATTCAAGAGTTTGAGCATTAACCTAATGAAAGACGGTTCACTGCAGCTTCATGACGCAGCTACTGGTCAAGCTATTGCTGTCTAAATTTAAGGAGTTCATGATACTTTTTTGCCCATTTGTATTTTTTTTCTTTTTTTCACATTCTATTTGTGAAAATTATGACATCTGGGGTTTTCCGTAAATTTGAGTTTTCGTTCGAGAATGAGTTGTGGTGAGACGGAAGATTCTTTGGTTAAATTCATCAAACTCTGGTTGAATTTGTGGTGGACTGCAATGAGAGTAATGTATATTTTCTAGAGTCGTCAGCTTTGTGTTGGAGATGGGGAAGGACTTATCTCAAATTTATGCTCTCGTATTTTCTTGTATATATTTCATGTTGTTGCCGTTTGATGACTTGTGAATTTTGTATATGAATTTCAGGAAAATTTTCAAAATGCCTTATTTTTTGCACAAAAATTTGCGGACTCATATTCCAGTATCAGAATATTTGTGTTTCGATATACCATCCTATCACTCAGTAATTATTCATCATTAGATAATGGTGCTTGCGTTGCGCACCCAAATCTACAAAGGGTCAAATAATTAATTAACTTTACCAAGCGGGCTTGCATGTTGCATTACACAAATACAAATTATAGGACTAAATTTGTTATCTTATACGAGTAACATTCCACAAGCCCATGAAGCCCATTTATTGGAGCCTTCTTTACAATGGGAAAGGACCATTCAAAGTAGTTTGCCGCACGTTTGTGTTATCGGGACCCACACAAGACAAAATTTTCTTCTCCCATTAAACACCACGTCTTTCGGTTGGAATCTAGCTTCGGTACGTCTCTTCATAACCGTCAGATCCTTACCTCCTTACTTTTTCCGTTATTCATCCAACGATCATTATTCCCGCCTCTTCCCACTCTCCGGCCGCCGGTACCACATTAAATAAAAATAAAACAAAGTAAAGATTTCAAGTGACATCGAAATCAATCAAAGCAGAAAACAAAAAGAAAAACGGAAAAAGAAAATCGATGGGTGTTGATTATTACAACATACTGAAAGTAAACCGGAACGCCAACGATGATGACCTGAAAAAGGCTTACAAGAGATTGGCCATGATCTGGCACCCAGACAAGAACCCTACTAACAGGAGAGCAGAAGCCGAGGGAAAATTCAAGCAAATCTCCGAAGCCTATGATGTTTTAAGCGATCCACAAAAGCGACAGATCTACGATTTGTACGGCGAGGAGGGTTTGAAATCCGGCCAGGTCCCACCACCTTCCACGACATCACGTGGTGGACAGCATTATTACCAACGCCAGCATCCGAACCCATCGTTCAGGTTTAATCCGAGAGATGCGGAGGATATTTACGAGGAGTTGTTTGGATCGGAGAGCAATAGTGGAGGGCAAAGAGGGAATAGAGGGTATAGAGAAGGGTATTTTCGGAATGGCAATAGCACTGGGGCAGAGATAAAGAAAGCTGCGGCTGTGGAGAATGCTTTACCTTGTAGCTTGGAGGAGCTTTATAAAGGCGCTAAAAAGAAAATGCGGATTTCCCGGAATGTCTACGATGCTTTTGGGTACGTCGTATGTCTCTCTTTGCAAATGAATTCATTTAATATGTGTTGGGTTTGATAATGTAATAATATGTGATACTGTATATTTTTTTTCCAGAAATGTTGGAAGAAAATGCTGTTAAAGTTTTTATCTTTAAGTGCTTTTGGTTTTAGTTAATTAATTCAATTGAATGTTATTTAAAATTAAAGCTCTTTAGATTGATTAGAATATTCTCGGTCGGTTGGCTTGGTTGATTTTGGATGCACGAAATTGCTACTGTAATGTGCTGCATGATCTTGATTAGCTCATGTATAATTGATCGAACTGGTGCGTGGCAGAGACGGCTCTGAACATTGAACCAGTCCAGTGTTTGGTTTTTAGAATTATCACATGCCAGGAATAGTATCATACTTGAAACGTTATTCATCATAAAGGTTTTTTTTTTTAATCTAGGGTTTATAAATGGATTGTCATCGTTTTCCTGAAACAGTTTTCTTTTTGCTAATTATTTATCATCATTTGATTTAATTTTGTCATCTTCAAGGTGTAAATATTTATGTAAATATGTGTTGTTTTGCACGGTAATTCCTTTCATGGAATTATGAATAATTGATCAATTATTTTGCCAATAGGAAAAATTTTAGCCCATAAGACATCTACTCATATGGTTTTCTGTTGATTTTCTTTGACATTGTATTGCAAGGAGTACAAAGCCTTTATGTGATGTTTTCATCGGTTGACTGCTTGGTTTCCTTGAAATGGTATTCTCATTTGGTTGCCCTACATTTCAGTATTTATTCTGAGTAAGCTTGATCTGGGTTTTGCTTTTCTTCTTTCCTAAGGAAAAAAAACTTGTGTTAATGTACTGAAGTGACAGTCTTAAGGAAGCAAAATAAAGATGAAAATATCTTATTTGTGGACTAACTTAGGAGAGTTGTTCAATTTTTTTTAGTTGTGGTCCTTGTGGATAAGGGAATCAGGAAGAGCCACTGGAGATTTACTAAAATTCTATGTGAATCCACATTCTGGGCTCAAGTTTATTGGTCCGTATGAAAGTAGGTGGCCCTTTTAAACATGTTAAGTATTAGCTATTCCATCAAAGTAGAAAGAGATATCAAGAGGGCTTTAATAAAAGATGATGAAGGAAACCAAGCTTGATGGGTCTGGTCTATTCCATTTTCAGTGGCAAGTTCAGGTCTGATGGTAGAATGGTTCAATTAGGTAAACCGTCTTGACACACTACATATTATCCTATTTTTCCTTCTTGAGACTGCCCCGCTCTGGATTATGGTGGGGGTTGCCATCCACCCTTGGTTTTGCCTCCATGTTTAGGTTGGAATTATCAAGTTTAGCTCCTTAGCGATTAATCCTGGCCGAATTACAGTGGAGCTGCATTTTCGCAGTCCAAGCTCAGAAGACCGCCAGAAAACAAGTTTAAATTTTGAGCTGTATGTAGTCATGAAGTCAAGCAACGGCTTTTTAAGTGACAAATGAAGCCAAGAAGTTGTTCTTTGATGGAACAAATTACATTTCAGTTGCCATAATGTTCTGTTTCTTATCAGTTCTTTGATGCAAACATTCAAAAATCTTTGAGATGCTGGTGAGGCTGGGTCGTTGAGCTTTTTATTTGTGCAATCCTAGGACTTTAGGATAAACAAATATGGATAATTTAGAAGATGTTGTCATGTGGCCAAGATGGAATTGTTTAACCTGGATTTAGAATTAGCATCATTGACTAAAAGTCTTAAGGCTACTTAAATCCTTTCAGGTTACTAGAAGGAGGAGACACAGGAGATTTTGTTACGTTGAAATATATTTCCCAATTTAAAAGGATTTTGGTCATCTTCACTTCTCTTCTTGGTGTGATGCAAGTAGCTACTTAATAGTAGCTTTTTAATAAAAGTTAAATGCGTTACTCATTACTGGTCTTATTAACATGAGCTTTTAGCTTTTTGGTTAAAAATTCTTGTTTTCTTTCCTATGACAAGTTTAGCTGAAAGAAAGCCAAGTGAATGGCTGTATTGGCTAACATGTTTGCAGGAAAGGTAAGGGGAATAACAATGTGTTCATCTCTATGTGTTTTTCATTTCTTTTAATTGTTTCCTACATCTTCTCTCATCCTATATTGCCTTACATTTTATCAGGGCAGAAATCTCTGTTATTCCTGGCTTATACTGTTAAACAACGCACTTTATTTAAAGGCAAGTTCAGATTATTTCAAAATCATCTTAGAAACTACTGAAGTAGATTATAAGTTAAGCTCCTTGGCCAAACAAGACAAATTGATGACTTCTTGTCATTGTCATGAGCATGAGATGACATTCTTCTGTATCTATTCACTTTTGCTAAAGTTGCATTGACCAAGTCTTTGTGTATCGATGGTCGTCTTCTATTCATTGACTTTGACCTGATAGACATGCAATTGTCTTGCAGCAAGATGAGGACTGTGGAGGAGATATTGACAATTGAGATAAAACCTGGTTGGAAAAAGGGTACAAAGATAACATTTCCTGAGAAGGGTAACCAGGAGCCTGGTGTTATTGCAGCTGATATTATTTTTGTGATAGATGAGAAGCCTCATGCTCTCTACAGGAGGGATGGGAATGATCTGGTGGTAAACCAGGAGATAACGCTGCTGGAGGCCCTCACAGGTAAAACCCTTGACCTAACTACCCTGGACGGAAGGAATGTTATGATTCCATTAACAGATATTATAAAACCTGGTGCTGAAGTGGTTGTCCCAAATGAAGGCATACCAATCTCTAAAGAACCTGAGAAAAAGGGTAATTTGAGGATCAAGATTGATGTCAGGTATCCTTCAAGGCTCACACATGAACAGAAAACTGAGCTAAAAAGGGTTTTGGGAGGAGTTTTTTCGTAATGACTACCACTAATGGAAAGGGTTCACTAAATTAACATTGGTATATGTTGCAAATGTAGTAGGATGTAAATAGTGTGTATGCTGTTGTAGGATGTGAATGATAATGCATTAAGGTCTGGGTTGCGGTCTACCTGGAAAATTGGGGCCGGATAAGTTGTACCAAATCCTGTGCCATATTTTTCCTTTTGATTTTTTGCCTGTGATTGGGTTGCTTGCTATATATTCAGGAACCAATGTTCCTTTAGAATTTCAAGTGATAGGGACTGACATGCTCACATTTTGAGATTGAGAAATATCATATTTAATTTAATTTTTTGAAAAAGATTTAATCTTAGTTTCCCTTCTCTTGATTATGTGCTTTGGGAGCACCATGTTCCCATAGAAAATCATGTTCTTTCTCTACTATCTCGATTGTAAGCATTCTGGTAAATATTAACGTAGAAGTATGAAGGTTTTGTTAAAAATTTATGTTAACAAATATTTTTTTTCACTTTATTTTTAAAATATAATGGTAGAATCTACATTGCATGACCCTTGTACTAATAAATGGTAGTAGTCATGTTATGATTAGAATTGAGAACTCTATGATGATGCGGTCAAATGATCGATGTCAATGGACATTTGGGCCATTAGGCAATCTTGGGCCCAAACATTGCTCTCAGGTACTTCAGGTCTAAGTAATTTTAATTATCTCTTGACCTTCCAACCGAACCGACCCAACAGAAATTCCATCTATTGTTCCTTCTCCTTCCCATTTTCTTCCTTTCTTCTTGATATTTTTGTTTTTTAATTTTGTGTTGTGTACTAGAGTTGTTAAAAGTTGGCTTTAGTAGATAATTAGAAGCGAAAAAGACTCTTACTTTTCATTTTTTAAAAGTGTTTCAAGTAGAAAAATGCAGTGCTATGGATTTGTTTGTTCAAGACTAATATGTCGTCTCCATAAACAAAATGAGATTATCATAATTGGCAGTCTCAACTCAAGCAACCAATGATTATATAAATTGAAACAAAGATTCCTTTCCTCTCAGACTTCATTAGAAAACCGGAAAACATGCTAGGTGTCTTTTGTTTTTGTGCTTTCATTCTCATTCCATTGATTCTTTCATGTTTATTAGCATTAATAGAGTCATTGATTTGCTTCGAATGACCAAACCCAAATGACATCTCTACTTAATGCCATTACAGGGACCACAAACTAAAAAATGAAAAGGAGTAATACGTCTTCTACTCAGTAAACCAAGAAAAGATAAAAAGGCATATTTAAAATGGAAGCATTGAGATACACAGGAGCTTATTTTTGTTATCAAAACATAAAATTACTACAATTTGTATTTGCAATGGAGGCATTCACAATTTCTTGTTTTTATTATCTAACCATCACACACACACCCAATTATCTTTGGAAAACAATATTTATAAATATGTGTTTATTAAATACTTTTAAGAGTTTTATTTTTAAAATTAAGTGAAACAATTGCCTTTATGATACAGTTTAGCTTCTTATTATTTTTAAAAGTAATGAAGTTACGTAGGAGAAGTATTTGTTTCCCATTCAATCAATGAAATGGGTTGCTTTCTTATATTATTTGAAAGACATGCAAAAAATGTTGTGAGGCGAAGGTAATGGATTCCTTTATGAAAGAAATCACATCAAATTATGTGTTAACATCATAAAAGAATACTAAAATTCTTGTATGGTAATGGGATTGCTTTTTAAAGAGATTTTATTTTTTTAGGTACAAGTAAAGTTTTAAAAAGGAAGTCTGATAAAGTGGCAAAGGAAAAGTTTAATTCAATTTACATCAGAATCCACTTCACAACTCTCCACTACCAAACTGTTATGCTTTTTTTTTTTTATTTTTTATTTTATGCCTATAGCAAAAGGCAATGAATCTTTCATTTTTATATTTCCTTAACACTTTTTCTTAAAAAAAACAAACAAACTTTGATTGATTGCTGACTAATCCAAGAGGACAAAACGAAATATATAATAAAAATCTTCATGTTCTTATCATATATACAATTATACATATATAATATATGTATTAACTTAATATGAGCAAGAAGAAATATGTATTTCAGAAAATTACATCCATTGACAAAATTTTGTATACTATATGATTCAATTCAAAATAATTAAATAAATATATATAAGATAAATAAAAGTGAAAATATTGTAAGCAAAGCATGTGATAATGTTGGGTAGCATTAAATTTTAAAGTACTAAAAGTTTGAAAGAGTTAATAAATGGGACCATGTTGATGGTTAGAGTCAGTCAGTGTGCCATTGCTCTACCTACTCAACACATCTTGAACATGGAAGACATACAATGCACCACAATTTCGAGTCACCCTACACAAATCCATCATACTTTATACATACCCACATGGATAAACAATAGATCAATTATTATTTGCTTTTCACTTTGTTGAGTAGGCTTTGGTCATCTATGTGAGTAGTTGTTCAATTTTGGTTATAATCCTAAGACCTATTATCAACATTAACAATTCTATGCAAAAATAATTTCTTAAAACGGGTATAAAGAATTTAGAGTTCAAAAATCGTTAATTCAGAATATAATTTTGAACAGTGATAAGAATTTTGATATTGTGATTTTATTTTTTTGTTTGAAAATTTGTGGGTGAATATAATGTGTATGGCTTAGAGTATTTTTGGGATTGTATTGCAGTGGGTAATAATTATTTATTTCATAATCTAAAATCTAAAATCATATTTGATAAATTTCTTTTAAAAATAATTACTAAATAATTTAATTTTTAAATAATCTATTTTTATATTAGACATCAAAAGTAGTCAAATATAACTTTTTTTAAAAATATATTATTTCTTAAAATAAAATAAATAATATATTAAATAAATAGATTTTGCGAACAAGTGTCATTTAAGGTTTTTATATTTATTATTTATAATTATTTTTTTGTATTTAATATAGTAATTAATGAGTTTTTTTTATGAATTTTAATGAATGAAAAATTGTAATTTAACAAATATAAAAACTTAACAAGTGCCTTAAGAGTACTAATTAGAAAAATTCTTCATAAATATACAAAATAAATACATTAAAATATAAATTCATGTTCATGTATTAATTAAATAAAATAAAATAAATAACATTAAGGACACATTTAATAAATAGATGCCATAAATGTATTATTATATAAATATTAATTATATTCCTTAAATAAAACAAATTAAATTAATAATATACCTAATATAATAAATGCACTAAATATTTTACTATAAAAATACATACTTATTATAAAACAAATTTCAAAATTATGTTTATAAAATATCAACCATATTTATAAAATTATTTTAAAAATAATTATGCTATAATCTGTTTTTACTAAACATCTCTTAATTTATTTTAAAAGCATATTATTATTTAATAATTTAATTTATAAATTTTTTTAATGTAGTTAAATCCTAAAATACCCTTATTATAAACTTAGTTAAACAATTTTATTCAAACAGTATGTGTGTGGTCATGGACATATGTGGGTCCACAGATGATGCAGTTGGGTAGCAAACTAATTCTGAATTAAATTTATGTTTATGGGTGTTAATGGATAAAATCTGTCTACACCAGGACCACTCATTTTGCTATCTGTTGACTGTTGTTATACGTTGATACGTATCATTCACTTGTTGTTTCTTCGTATTTTTGTTTAAAATTAATTCATTATTTTATTTCAATTTATTTTAATAGAAAATCATTTGTGAAATATCAATAATTGTTTATGAAATGTCAAGTTTGGAAGGAGAAATTAAATTAATTATAGAAAAAATATACATATGATAAAATAGGCATATATTATCACATAGGTAGAGGGAAGATATATATACGTATTTCTAATCTAGGGGTGGTCGGACTGTAGGGGATAAATTTGTCTGAATTTTGTATCTTATATTTAATTTTTATTTTAAAATTTTTTTTATTAAAATGATAAAAGGATCCGATCATGAATTTTATCCTATATTTAATACCATTATATATGATATCTATGCACGTATCTTACGATTTAAGATGACTATCAACTGATCTGTATGATCCTGTTTATAAGAGATTATATCAATCTCATACATAACTCAACGTCTCGATAATAATTAAATATAAAATATATATAT
>JAVXUL010000016.1:3393315-3412126 GCA_035590515.1 Trichilia minutiflora | reverse complement strand
TTAAAAGTTATACTAAAAATATAAAAATAAAAAAACCTTTTATAAAAAGTCTTTTTGTATTTAAAGAATAAAAAAGAGATTTTTAAAAAGTTGAAAAATAAAATTTTTCTTTTTTCTTTTCATTAAATGTACAGATAATATTTATTTTATTTCAAAAATATCTTTCTTAACTTCTTCTTTCAAATATTTTAATTTAACCAAATCAAATATTCTTTATGATAATTTTAATAAAAAAAGAAATTATTTCATCTACTATGCCAAACAGTTTTAGAAAAAAATCTTATCTTAATTTTAAAATCCCTTTTTTTTAAGAAAAGCAAAAACTAACTTTTAAATCTTTTAAAAGTTGTCCAAGCTTTTTTTTATTACTTAAACTAAATATTATTTTTCTAATTATTATAGAAAAAATAACTTTATTTTTATTTTATTAATGTTGATCAAACTTGACTTTCATTTTTTTTTTATTTTGTCTTATTATAAAAGTAATATTTAGACATAAAGGAGAGAAAGATGATAGAAAATTGAACTCTAAGCCTCCGAAGTTATTTTTTAAATTTTGCACGCCTTCCTCATTCTATTTTTTTAATGCAATTGCAATTGATATATGGTCTTTACTTGCCCTTATTGTTATGTGTGTATGTCTTTTATTTATATTTTAAATTTTATAATAATTTTATAAAGATAATATGTAAAAATGGGTTCTTAGTTTGTGAAAGAAATGGATCCAATTTTCTTATATTTTATTAGTAGTAATTATGTATAATATCTTCGATAAAATGCTTACACTAACTTAAAAATATATCTTTAATTTTAATGACTTAGTCTTAATGATTATTATTTATATCTTTTTAACTTTTAAAAATATTGTATTTAAATTTTTTTAATAACTTTAAATTTATTGCACTTAAGCTTCTGTCACAGCAATTATTTCCTAAAACGAAGCTCATTAAAATAGTTATGACATAACATTGTAAATGTATGTGGAGTAACAAATTAATCATGAGAATTTAGGTTCCATTGTATATTATAACTTTGTAAGTTACAATTACTGTCAAATACAAATTTTAAATATTAAAATAAAAAATTTATAAAAATTATTAAAAATATGATGCTTGATAAATGTTTTTATTCTTAAAATACAAGACAGATACCACAATAATTTTTAAGTATTAAATAACAAAGGACATCCCTTCCAATGATGTTTACGGCTATTAGTTAAGGAGAAATTGGAACGGTATCGAAGCCTTATAACAATAATTTTTAAAATATTAAATAACAAACTATATCGCTTCCAATGATGTTTACTGCCATTAGTTAAGCAGAAATTGAAAAGGCCTCGGAGCCTTATTACATTGTTTTGGCTAGATGCTAAGTGTATGGCTAGAAAATGGTCCACGTCTCCTGGTAGTGGACCATGGGACATGCTAGAAACAAAATTCAATGAAGAAATAGGGACGGGAATTTGGGGTGTTAAATAGAATACGATTTCATCGATTCACTTACAGCTCACAGACACAAACATTGTGTATAATTCCTTTGGTTTTCTTCTAATATCGAAGAAGTAGAATAATGGCGGAATCCATGGTGCCCAGAAAAAAATTGGAAGGGAAAGTAGTGATCATCACAGGCGGAGCTAGTGGCATCGGGGAGGGTACAGCTCGTCTTTTCGCGAATCATGGTCCACGTATGATTGTGATTGCCGACATTCAAGACGATCTTGGCCAACAAGTAGCTGAATCAATTGGCACAGAGAGATGCACCTACATGCACTGCGATGTTTCGGATGAAGATCAGGTTAAAGCAGTAGTTGAATCCACCGTCCAAAATTATGGTAGGCTTGATATCATGTTTAGTAATGCTGGGATACAAAGTAGCTCCGATCAAACAGTCCTTGATCTTGATTTATCTGGTTTTGACCGATTGTTCGCTGTCAACGTCCGTGGAATGGCTGCTTGTGTAAAACATGCGGCACGTGCGATGGCGGAGAAGGGCGTGAGAGGTACCATTGTGTGCACGGGGAGTATGACGGCCAGCTCCGGCGGTTTAAGGTTGACTGACTATTACATGTCAAAGCATGCCGTGCTGGGTTTGGTTCGATCGGCATGCACGCAGCTGGGAAAGTATGGGATAAGGGTGAACTGCGTCTCACCGTCTGGAGTGGCAACGCCGGGGGTGAGCAAAGTTTCTGGTAATATGGAGATTGAGGAAATGGAGAAACTCATGGAGAACTATATGCCTCTAAAAGGAGTTGTTCTGAAAGTGAACCATGTTGCAAAAGCTGTGTTGTTTCTAGCAACCGAAGATTCTGAGTTTATCACTGGCCATGATCTCATTATTGATGGTGGCTATTTAATATCTCCGAAGACATAGTCTTTTACTTCAACCGGAATTTTCATTTCCTTCAATAAAAATAAATATTCTCTGGTTAAGTACAAATATTCTGCACCTCTCAAATCTCTGGTACTCACAATAATCCTGTTATTATCATTGCGTTGGTGTTCTTTTAATCGCTTCCAATAATTTTTACATATTTTGTCCTCGAATATCATTCAGCACAATTTTGGAGGAGCTGTTACCTCAATCATGAGAGTAGCTTGACATTTTGTATGATAAAGTAACTGAAAACCAAATGACAATTTTGGGAATCATCAGTAAGTATTATTCCGACCAAAAATTACTCTCAGAGTACTTCCGTTGGAGAAAAATGATTATAAAACATCGTAAACTAAACTACTATGAAGGATATCTAACGTGAAAAAACAATTTTGTGAACCAATGGACGGGCATTCATTTTTATTAAGTGCAGGAACAAAAACATAAAATTATAGAATTATGTGCAGGAGCAAGGTATGGAGATCTAGGCTACATTTTCATCTGTAACTTTTTTCAGTTATTATTATTTGAAAACAAAAAATATTAAATATTAAATCAAAATAAACAAAAATATATAAATCCTATTAAAAATCAGTTATATATTTTTATAACGGAGAGTAAGACAAATTCCGTTAATAATTCCTACATTGCATCTATGCATTATCTAAAAGGAAGGAAATAATATTATCCAGTGAATAATAAATTAGTTTGTTTACTTCCTTATCCTCAAGATATTGGCATTGATTTCGTAGAATAATGGGTATGATGCAAAAGAAGAAATTGGTAGGGAATCGAAGCTTTATAATATAGTTTTTGGTGGGACCAAACGTTTTTACCTTATCCGTTAACTCTTGCTAACATAGTGTTCATTGGAGCCAACGTATAAGCTTCATCTATACCTCTTGCTTTCCCTTTCTTTCATCATAGCAACAATGCTAGCTGTATAGTTAAAAGATGGTCCACGTTCAAACCAAAAGATGAAACCACCAATTTTTCTTCCTCGCCGTGGATTACGGAGCTTGCTAGAAAACAAAATTGGATGAAGAATATATAGCATAGTATTCCATAGATTCACTTACAGGTCCTACACACTGACATTGTATATTTAATTCCATTGGTTTTCTTATCAAATTAAAGAAATAGAATAATGGTGGAAGGGTTGTGAATATTCTACATCATTACTCTTGCAAATTGACGTGTTCTAGTTTATAAGAGTTAACTACCCTTAATTTAATAAATGCTTTTTAAATTTTGAGTATTTTGTATAAAATTGCGTAGCACAATTATATTAAAGCAAATAATATTTGTTAAAATTATTTACAACATGTTATCAATATAATTATAATAAAAAAATGTATTGTGAATATTCTTCATTATTTTTTTCTTTATAAATAAATATATTTTATAAAAATTGATCATCTTTTAACTTAACAGACACATTTTTAACTCGAAGTTCTATATAAAATTGTGCCAATTGTATCGAAGCGAACAACGTATGTTAAAATTGTCTACGAGAGAAAAGGTATTATTTATACTATTTTCTAAAAGGGGAAGTAGGGACCATCACAAGTGGAGCTAACGTCATCGAGAAGGAAACAGCTTGTCTTTTCTCGAATCATTGTCTACTTACGATTGTGATTGCCGACATCCAAGACGATCTTGGCTAACAAATAGCTAAATCAATCGGTCACAGCAATAGTGGACTCCGATCCATGGTCCAAAATTACGGTGTTGATTAATAATTTTTTGCTAAATCAAAAATTTAACCGTTAATATTTTTTTTTTGAATAAGGGATATCAAAATTTACGGGATAAGACGCTTACATTTTTTTTTATAAATAATAATCTCTCTGTTTGTTACGAGATGATGCGAATTTCTTATTGGACGGTCATCATTCTTATAATATAAGATATTAGTAATATAATCGGGATAAGTATTTAACAATTGTTCATAAGAATAATTTAAATAAAACTCATAATCCGTCTCTTTAGGTATTTTAATAAAAAAAATTTTGATATTTCGAATTTGATAGACGTTAATATGATATTTTATTTTACTTATGTGATTGGTAAATTAGTCATAAGCTTTTTAATATTAATAAATAGATAAAAAAATTATTGATAGATGTAATATAGTGTTGATAAATTAAGTTTAGGATGTGTACTTTGAGCGTACGTCCTAAATTCGATTATAATTAATCACTAATAATTTAAGTAGGATGATAGACGATGATATATTTAGTTAGTATCTTTACGGAGATTCGTCGGATGAGATTCGTCGATTGGGACGAAGCTCGAATAGTATGAGTTATTTAAAAAAAATTAAAATATATTTTTTTTATTTTAATTTCATATGAATCCTTAAATTTTTATCATTTTAATAAAATTAACTACACATACAAATAAAAAAGCATAAGATCTTAAATTTTATAATAATTTTTTAATAATATCCTTATCTAATTGAGTGTTGGAGTATTTTTTAATGGTAGTAATTTTTTTTTTATCTTCAATCTATTACCACAAGTTAAGATCTGTTAAATGAGTTTTTATTTTGATAGCTCATATTTGATAATTTTCACTATTAAAATTTCAGGATGAAAGAATAATTGAATTGTTAGCAATTATAACAGTTTTATGTTTTTACTCACTTAATCTTACAGTCTCTCAAAGATCTAATCGTCGGTTTTAGGACTATATTAAAGTTTTAAGGATAAAGAAAAAAAGAAAAACATAAAATTATAATGAAAGATAAGATATAATTGACTATAGTTAATATTTTATCAACTTAGGTAATGAAATAAACAAGAAGTCTGTAAATAAGTTTATGTAATAATAAATTAGTGAAAGAAGTGTAAAAAATATTATTATAATTAAAATTGATAATAAAAAATAAATGATCAAAATTAATAACTTATAACTTAGTCCAAAGCTAATATTTTGATAATCGATTATGAATTATTCTTCAACTTACGTTGTTACCAATAAAGAGCAAGTAAAGGCTTTAGTTGAATCAAAGGTATAGAATGATGGTCAAATTGCTATCATTTTTAGCAATGCTGGGATTGTGAGTAGTTTCGATCAGACCGTTCTTGGTCCTGTCTTCTCAGTGGAGGGAGGCGTCCAAGGGAGTGCTGTTTGCACAGGTAGCGTAGCAACCACTCACAGCGGTAGAAGGTGGATAGATTATCATATGTCCAAGCATGCAGTCCTTGGCTTGGTTCGATCGGCAAGCCTACAGCTGGGGGTTCATGGGTTTAGAGTGAAATACGTTTCCTCGCATGGAGTCGCCAACCCATTGACTTGTCAAGCGTATAACAAATCTGTGGAGGAGGTTGAGAAGATGTTTGAGCCACAGATACAGTTGAAAGGAGTTGTGCTGAGAGCAGGAAACGTAGCGGATGCTGTGATGTTTCTTGCAAGCACCAACTCCAAGTTAATAACTGGCCATAAGTTAGTTGTTGACTGCGGGTTCCTCAGTCGGTAATCCACCGTTTGGGCAGAAATCGGAATGCTAGTAGCCTCTTTGCTTTCCATAAGTAGCTGTTTAATATGGTTTGATAACTCCACGTCTAAGCGCAATATACCAGGCCGACTTTGGGCTTTGCATATAGAAACTTGGGTTTGTTTGAGGAGAAGAAATTGGACCCACGAAGAGGGAATAATAGCGAAAATGGGTTTGAATTCTCACAAGACATAATGCTTTTGTGGTTATGGTTTAATGTTGATTGATTGGAGAATTGATTAGGGATGATGAAGTGGTGACATTTCCAATCTTTTGTTTTTCAGATAACAACTCCTCCTATAATATTTTTCAAAGACAATGCTAGCGTCCAGAATAAGCATTTTCAATAATCAAAATAATTGTATTGAGCAAAAAGGAGGAGAAGATTATGTTTTTTTTTCATGTAAATAAAATTTTCATTCTCCGCATAATTTCGCCACAGAAAAGTGAGATAATTGAAAAAATTTCTGAGTACGCATTAACAAAATTATAATTTATAATTAAGAGAATTAATTTTTCAAATAGATTATGACTCAGGGTCTCATAATTAAGAGAATAAATCCTAACAGAATATGTAAAGAATCTCCGCATGCTGCCAACATAAAATAACTTGTCATGTCTTTTAATTTAGACTGAAATAGGTGGGATTGGGAAGAGAACCATGCTCAATCAAGCACAATCAAGAAGACCAAATAAAAGCTGATTTGAACAGTCGAATAATTACTGTCATTACAGGCTCAGAAACCAAGATCCCACTTTCGTACTGGTGGGCATCAAATGCTATCAACAACGAGTTGATTGAGCATAAAGGGACATTTATTGAAAGCTAATCACAGTTGCAATTTTACGGAAAAAAAATATTTAAGACATGAAATTATTTAATTTAAACATAAAAATTTAAATTACGGCGCAACCAAATAATAGAGGTTGGTCTAACTAATGAACTCTGTAATATAAATATATATATATTAAAAAAAAGATCTAATTTATTTGTGAAGCGCTATTTTTAATTCTTAAACTAATTAAAAGTATCTCACATTTTTTTTATAGGTACATAAACCAAAGCTCATATTACTGTAGGATTGGAAGATTTCTAAGATGTAATATATTAATTATAATTTTTTAATGTAATCCTAGTTGCATCATGGTTTCAAACAAATGAATTTTTCTATAGTTTTTATTTGGTTGATGGCGCTGGACTATATCATATGCCAGATCGCTTTAAGAAATCGTGGCGCCGGACTATATCATATGCCAGATCGCTTTAAGAAATCGTGGCGCCATGGACTCTTCTGAGAAAAGCTGACCCTTAACTCCTACGATTTGATGTACACCAAGTGTCATGATCAGAAATTCAATGGTTTAAAAGAACAAAATACAAGAGTTTCAAAATAATTTAGCTTTCATTTCTTTAAATTCCTAAAAGCTTAATTATTAATGACGATGATGGCCAGTTCAATGAAAAAAGCCCCCAAATCCTAGCCATTGGGATGCCTAAACTGGTTAAACAAAATTGAATCATTTCGTTGGTATTCAGTTTCTTTTCTCTTAATCGAAGTTACATAAGCTTACAATTAACAAGTGGGGAAATGATTGTGAGCAAGACAGATGGCACACGTGTTAGTAGGTGAAGACAAAAAATAGCCCAATAAATTAAATGAATGGAGGTCAAGCGTCTGAGCTGGGTGCCTTTATCCATTACCCTTTTGGCCTCTCCAAAAGCTCAACATTACCCAACAGTTTTCTTTATTTTATGATATGTCAGCATTTGAATATACACACAGAACGGGGGAATTTGTGGTACTGCTGAAAGTGAATTGAATCCTAGATATGGGGACACAATTCAGAGCCAGTTATTATCATCATCACAATGGTAATTGGTGTACTGCAACTCCAGCAACATCACTGCATTCATCTTCTTCTTGCATTCGGTCAAAATTCCCTGATCCTTTGAATGTAAACAAGAGATTGGTTTTGGATAGATGTCTTAGTTTCGATGTGATAAGAAGAAGAAGAAGAAAGAATTTTGAACACGGAATCGTTGCATCAAGCAACGTGGCTGCACCTCTCTGGGAAAGTTGGAAACCACAGAAGGGTTCTTCTGATCCTTCCCTTAGCGACATCCTTTGGCCTTCTGCAGGTTTGAAATATAGTATACTGTTTTTGATTTCGGAATGTTATAATGGGTTTTAAGTAGATTTACAGGCATTAATTTTTCTTTTAATTTGCCTAGTTGGATATATATATATATATTTCTGATACAACTGCAATTCCATCAAAAGTGTATGTTAAAATTTTGGAACAGGAGCATTTGCTGCAATGGCAATATTGGGGAAGATGGATCAAATATTGGCTCCGAAAGGACTTTCCATGACAATTGCACCATTAGGAGCCGTTTGTGCAGTGCTATTCGCCACGCCATCCACTCTGGCTGCTCGGGTATTAGCTCGCTCTCTGTTTATTGGTCAATAACGGCTTCATATTGTCGATGAATGCCGCTTTCTATTTTCCTAATGCTGCAGATTTTATTGTTTAACCTAAATGGAGGAGTAGATTGTTGGATGTGAAGTATGTATGAGCGAGGAGTTTATGAATATAAATTTATCTTTCAACAAACACTTTAATGGTAATATAATTTCGAAGTTAAGTATATATCACTAATTATAAATATATGTTTGTTTACGTCCGTTGAAATTTGAGACTGTATGATTAGACGTACGATTTTGAATTCGATTCTTTGAATTATTTATAATTTAAATAACGGATCATGATAATGAGATCGTGGTAGTGAGATATTGCGTTACTCTCTTCTAAAAATATTAATGGAAGTGGGAGCAAAATCTGTGAGTAAACTGATTTAAAAAAAAAAAAAAGTTTGTTTACTTGTTTCTAGCTGCATACAATGAAGGGACCTTAGTTGGATACTTGCGTTGGTTCCAGCCAACTTGATTTGACTAGGTGTGTGTTATGTACTTCTAAGGACTTAGTTGAAAAGGCTACAAAGCCACTTGGCTTACAAATTACAATTAAGCGCTAGACAACCGCAAACTTTTGGTAACTTACACCAAATAAAAAGTGAACATAACCCTTGATAATAATAGGAAGGAGTGATCATTCTTAATACATTTAACCCAACAAAATTTTTTATTATAATACATGAAATCCTTTTAATTCCGAAATTATATCCCATATTGAATCTTCGTGTTAACGGGAACAGTCACATCTTCTTTTTTGAGCTCCGTTGGTATCTTACTCTTAAGGCTCCAAGTTATACATTAACAATGCAATTTTGTTTCCTTGGGAAGAACTTATATAGTAAATACACCATATATTTCCATGATTTCGCAGAAATACAATATGTTCATGGCTCAGATTGGTTGTGCAGCCATTGGTGTTTTGGCTTTCTCTGTATTTGGACCAGGTTGGCTTGCTAGAAGCACGGCACTTGCTGCTTCCATTGCATTCATGATCTATGCTCGTGCTGCACATCCACCAGGTTGTATCCATTAATTAGCCGTTCATTTCATTTCAATATGTTTACTTCGTCTGATATGCATATCCATTAATAATATTACAGCTGCGAGCTTGCCCATTCTGTTCATTGATGGAGTGAAATTGCACAGGTTGAATTTTTGGTACGCATTGTTTCCCGGTGCTGCTGGTTGCATCATCCTCTGTTTGATTGTAAGATATTCTTTGTTTGAACCCATTTCAATTCAATAACTTATATTTTGTTTCCAAATTTTAAAAGCTGAGATTCCCCCCACCTTTTATTTTCTCTTGACTGCTGCAGCAAGATATAGTATGCTATTTGAAGGACAATGCCAAATTTTGATCTTATATCTAAGGTCATGCGGTGCTCTCAGGAAGATCACAACCCAACCAATAGCAAATAGTTCAAGAAAAATTAAAGCCTGTGTCAGCAGCAACATTGATACTCTCACGATGCATGCATCAATTGTATGTATATCATAGAATTTGTAATCAAGAACGACTTGAGATTAGAAGACATCTCCTCCCAATGCCATTGCAGTAAGAAAATTAAAATTTATTGTTCTATAGACTACAGTAATCTACAAAACTATTGTTAATTGGATGCTCGATTATAAGTAATTTAGCACTAAATTGTTGTGGACTATGAATAATTAGTTCACTTGTCAGGAAATATAACACAAATTATAAGTTGTTAATTTTCTTAAATTCTATGATCACATTTCTCGGTGAGAATAACAAATGTATGCCAGAGGTATCAAGGAATCACCTGAATTGATCTGTGTAAGGACGCTTGGAGTTGATAGAAGTGGGAGGAATATAATGAAAAGGAAATAGCCATGACTGGTCTGGATTTTTCAATCTCCTTTTCTTGATTGCAACCACAATTTCCCTTACCACACTGGTCACTGGACAACCAGTTGCTTTCATCGTCACATATATTTTTGAACCCATGAAGAAGAGAACACATGATATCAACATTAGCAGCGACGGAAATTGTTAAACCGATAGTCCATCTCACATTGGATTGCACAGACTATCGGGGTCAAAGACACCATTTGTGCAAAAATGCAGGTGAAGGAGTACCAAATGAAGTAGCTATTAGTTCCTCCTCTTTCCTGATTCTGTTTCAGGATTAAATTGATTCTGTTTTACAACTTTCTGCACATACGGGAGGACGCAGAGTTGGTATTGCAGCTGTTAATTATATCACTTGCAACCCCTTCACAAAAAAATCAGGGGATTAGAATCACAGCATCAAGTCAAAAACCTATAGGTGGTACTGGCAAAGAAGGAATTTCCACACTGGAGACAACTGATTCGTTAAATTTGACAATAGACAGTATGGCTCATCGACTTCAATCTATAGTTATGGATTATTTAAAATAAAATAATGGTTCTTAGCTCAACTAGGTCTTCCAAGTTTTGGTCCATGTATAAAATTTCATCTCTGAAACTGACAAAATGGCAGTAGTAGTACCAAGAAAGAAGTAAAAGTAGCGACCAAAGTAAGTGTAACAGAGATAAATTCCAACCATGGTACCAAAATTTGTGGTTCTATTGATGACATTGATCAATGTTGCAGCCGTAATGTTCCTCATGTTGAAAACAGAAGTAAGATAGATCATGAGATTGGCCAGTGTGCCGATGGCTCTCAGCTTCTCGAAAGTTTAATTACCTGAAAATCATGTCATTAAAAACTTAATTTTGTTATTCAGCATGAGGAAAAATAACATAAGAAGGAATCACTTCCCATTTCACCTATGATGCATGATCCTCTGTAGTTAATCTTCGGCTCCTCATCATAATTCCCCACATCTTTCTCATTCTGGTACTTCTCTAATTCTAATGTTCCGTCTCTTTCTTCTCCATTGATTCTGTCTGATTCTTCTCCATGTTTACTCTCTCAGTATTCTCTCTTCCTCCTGCTTTCATTCTGACGTGTTGTCAACAGTCACAATTATTAGTATATGTTAAAAAGACATACAGTTGATAAGAAGAACTACCTGTAAACAGTAGACTCCACCTGCTCACATTTTTCATGTTTTCCCTTCAGTCTTCTCTTACTCGGAGACTTTTAACTGAATTTAGGGACGTGTCCGATCATTTTTGTTGGACCCTCACAACCCACGTCGTTCCTGATAGAAAAATTTACTTAAGAATATTCGAAAACACATATTCAGACCGACACAAAATCAGAAGCACGTATCAAATATGAATTTCAGATACAAAAATATATAATAAAATAAAATAAATCCCTTAGTTTGAGTACACAACAGACATTGTCCTAAAACCAAAGAATCCTCTCTTTTGTGACGGTAGTTACAGATCTCTATTACTCCAAGATACAATTTAGAATACTCACAGTCACTCTCCTTAATATGCACGCCCACCAGAAAATAAAATACCGACTCTCCATGTCTGCGATTACTTTCAAAACAAAGTATTATTATATAAGTTATTATAATAATATATGAGTATAAAATTTCTTCTTTTTCTCCATTTGCAAATGAAAATATGGTACACTTTATATAATAAGGTCATCCTTTAACATTAAAGTTAACATTGAAAGATATTTAAAAAAGTTGCAGCTCATATATTACCTTCATTGATTGATGGTTATTGGAAGCAGCTGAAAAATATATAATGCGGTCGAGATTCTGAATACTCTGGCCCATGATGTTACTCCAGATGTGATCATAAATATTTCTTTGTTGAATAGTGTTAACACTCCCAGCTTTTTGAAACCAACCACCACAGCAAAGAAACAACTTTGTTCACTCTCAAACTCACACCCACATCAACATAACACAAACCAGTAAGATTAAAAGCAACCTTACTGAAGAACAGAAAATGAAATGCAAAAGAACACACACCCGTCAACCTTACAAATCCAGTAAGATTAACCTCACACCAGTAACCAAAACAGAAAGCAAAGAGTAACGAGTAAAACTAATCCATTCAAGAATACTTCAGTATGCTTTTATTTCATATCCCAGAAAAGAATCAAAGAAGAAGATACAACTCAATTTCTATCTCTCTCTGCTATATACTACACGAGCTCCCATCCAGCTAACTTCAAGATCCAAGATTAAAGAACAAGAATCAAGAAAATCAAAGCTGTCAAAATACCCAGCATACAACTACTTCACCCGTGTAAAAGCCAGCACCCTTTTCTGTTTTTAATTTCCAGCCCATTTACAAACAACAGTAAGCCCAAGAAATATTGGATCACAAGGCCCATCAGAAATGATGTCTCTATGCTTATTTATATATTATCTTCGAAATCTTCTACATGGTTGATGACCAATAATTTGAACAATCAGGGTTTTCTTTTGAAGTTTTTAATTTTATCAAACTGAAACATGGGTTAATATTAATAAGTTAAAAGTCCTGGTGTGATTTTGCTCTATCATTTCTAACTAATTAAGGCTATATATATACATATATATGTACATACATACACACAGAATCAGAACTATAGAGGGAGTTGCTCTACTGATTTGAGTTGAAAGATAACAACCTGGCAGAAGGACCTGATTATATATACTGGAGAAAAACTTTATCATTTCAAAGTCTTTGGAATGTTCAAAATTCACTGGACCATTTTCTGATCTTTGAAAGTTGCTAATTCTTTTTCTGATTAAAAAATATATATAGTTGACTTGTTATTCTGAAATTTTCTTTCTTTTTGACTTGATTATTATGAAATTTTCTTTCTTTTGTGAGAAAACAAGAACTTTTTCATTTTGCTCAGTTTGGAATCTTCAAAATCTGCAACACTTGTGAGCCATTTTGTGAATGGAGAAATTTGATCTTGTGTAAATAAATAGATAATATAAAATTGTAAATATTATTGGGCATCAAATTTTCCGGATTCATAGAAGGCAACCAGATCAGGCAACTTTCAATTAAGAAACGTTGAACAAAGAAACCAACCCATTAAGCAATTCTCCTTTTCTTTATGGTTTTCAGATTTTCTATTGTAATTTTAAGATTCCATTTCAAAATTATTTTGAAAAACTTTTCAATGAAATTACAAACTTTCGAATTTTATGCATGTATTCGAAGGCATTACCAAATACTTTTTTAGTCACAGTAATACTCTTTCATGCATATACCGTTTATCGGTACTAAAAACAAAAAACTTTCAGAGATAGATTTGGTGGCAAATCTATCTATGTTTTTCGTTTGTTTGTTTATGCTTATTTGCAGATGATCTATCTTTGTCTATCCCTGATCATGCTTCCACTTTCTCTCTCACTCTCTTTGCCTAATGCATTTAAACAATGTTAAATCAAATAATTGAGTGATTCTACAGTTGATCATAAGGGAAAAGAAAGAAAATGCATGTCACTGTTGATTTGATTTCTTTCATTCTTAATTTATATAATCAATTATTAAAATCTTAAGTGACTTACAGCCATAAAGTTCAAGCTAAGAGTGGAAAGTAGGACATAGCTAACAGAGGAGGGTTTTGTGGGGACTAGCTCTTATTTTAATAAAAAAAACATTATTAATTTAACCAAAAGAAAGATGCACAGTGGGCTCTCATGTCTCCTATTTCTTGCTGAGTGTGTTTGCATTTGAATTACTCTTCCTAATAATATATAGTCCCAGAGACATTGTTGCTTGCTTCTTGCTCCAACGTAGAAGTAGGGGCTCAAGAGCCTTTTCCGCAAGCTGCTATGCTAGTTGTAACACACTAAAGGATTTTCAGTATGGGTCTCGGTTACAGCTCTAATCTCCTTCGGTCAGGAGTTTTTAAGAGACGAACAGCCAGTACAGTGGCGTAATGCTCTAAACAACCTTTGGTAGTTCCTACTGCACCTGGACAGAAAGATTTTGATCATAGGCCAGACAAGGTTGGGTGGAACTCACTCGGAAGGTTTGGTCATATGACGCTCTAACTGAGACTCGGAACTCGATGCTTATTGGCCACGCACCAATGCTTGAAAGCCGTAGTGCACCTCCAGTTGGTTCCTATTAAAAACTCTATTTCATACTCCTATAGAAATCATTTCTCTTTTGTTACTCATTTAACTCAAATCATTGAATACTCTCATTGTTATCTTAATATTTTTATATTTTCAAGTAACTATTATTATTTAATAAATAATTTATTGAATAAACTGTAATAATAAATTTAAATAATCAAATATCATAAATAACATGAAAAAACATCATATCAATAGATTTTATATCACAAATAACTTGAAAAAATATTATGTTAATAGATTTTATCTTGTAAATATATCTTTTTACTATTAATAAAATTATACATCTAAGTTTTCAAGGTTTTAAGCATATTATTGGATCTTACCCTTTGATAACTTAAAAGATATAGTACATAAATATAAGGTTATTACTTACTTAGGATTAAGATCTATTAATCTCATTAAAATTTATGTTAATTAAAATTAATGACATTTATTTTATTAGATTTTAATTGACGATAATCTAATTTAATTTATAATATTTACACTAACTATTATACTTGAAGTCTCTATTTTAATGATTAAAATAAATTATTCACTTTAAAAGTAAAAATGTTACAATCTTATATTATAAATATTCAATTTATAAATAACTATAGATTATTTTTTATTTATAAAAAATCTGTGATTTATATTTTTCTATGTTAGTACTTGTCATACCCAATTTTGTCCGCCTTTTCTTTATTTTGAATTTTCAAATCTAGATATTTTAAAAAAAAAAAGAAAAAAAAAGAGTTTTAATTTGGTTTAAATACAAATTAATTTTTATGTTGTACCTAAGGATATGAATAATAAATTTGATTTGCTTTAGGATTTTTTTTAAAGAAGATTGAATTTATTTTAAAAAATTATTTTAAATTAGATTTATCTTTTATATTTTAAAATTTAAATTTTAGGATAATTATTAGAATAATATTTTTATTTAGATTTATCTTTTAAATAATTATTTGATTTGATTTGATTTTATCTCTTTCTCAAATAGAGTTTCAATTTGAGGGGGAAAAAGGGGGTACACTAGAGAGGCACGTTCATAAAAAAAAAAACATTAAGTTTTTTTTCTTCATCATCAGATTTTAATCAACTATCCGATTCAAAGTTGTTAATCATTGAATCGAGGCAAAAGATGATCTAGACATTTGTGGGATATTTTTCTATGATATAAACAGTGCAAATGATGTTTCGTGCTCCGTTACTCCATATCTAGCCCTTTGAACAATGAATCAAGTTTGCAAATTTTCTTCCATTGTTCAATTTTAATCAAATATCTAATCCAAATTTGTTAACCATCGAATTATAACAAAATTTAATTTGAAGTTTTGGAGGATGTTTTTTTACGATATGAAAATTAGAGATGATGTTTCATGTTCTATAACTCTATACCTGGCCCTTTGAATAATGAATCAAGTTTGCAAATTTTCTTTCATTGTTCAATTTTAATTAAACATCTTATCCAGATTTGTTAATCATCGAATTGTAACAAAATTTAATTTGAATTTTCGAAGGATGTTTTTTTACAATATGAATGGTGGAGATGATGTTTTGTGTTCTGTAACTCTATATCTGGCCCTTTGAATAATGAATCAAGTTTGCAAATTTTCCTTCGTCCTCCGATTTTAATCAAATATCTTGTTTAAATTCGTTAACCATCCAATTATGACAAAATTTGACTTAGACATTTGTGGGATTTCTATAATATGAATAGTAAAGATGATATTTGATGCTTTGTAACTCTATATCTGACCCTTAAATAATGAGTCACATTTGCAAATTTTTCTACACTATCTAGGTTTCATAAAACATCTTATATGGATTCATTAACTATTGGATTAGGCTAGGATTTGGTCTTACCATTACTTAGATCTATTTCTATAATTTGAACAATGGAGATTATATTTTATGGTATGTAAATTTTAATTGGATTCATAACTTTTAATAATTTATTTCTCCTTTCGTTCTCTGCTTGGAGTTTTCAGAATATTTAGTGATTTTTTTTTTAATTTTTATATTTTTAATTTAATTTAAAAATTAAATAAAGTCTTTGTTTGGAAAATTTTGAATATTTAGTGATTTTTTTTAATTTTCATATTTTTAATTTAATTTAAAAATTAAATAAAGATTAGGATAGGGTATTTAGAATGTTTATTCTTATTTTTTGTTAATATCAAAAATATTAAATTAGTAAAACTAAGGTGGGATCTTTATAATGTCCACTTTTCTTTTAACTAATTAAACTTTAATTATTTTTTTAATTTATTAAATATCTAAAATAAGGTAAGATGTTCAGAACATTTATTCTTATTTTTGGCTCGACTTTTAAATAAAAATAATGATTGAGGTAAAACATTTAGAATTTCTACTCTTTTTCTTAAATAATTATTAAATAATTAATAAATATTTACACATTTTTTTCTTTTTTTCTTTTTTAAAATAGTAAAGTTTAAATTTTTAATAAACCATAAATATTAAGATGAGCCGAGCATCTTATTGATTCTTCCTCTTCTGATCAAACCAGAACTAAATTAGAATTTTTTTAAAAATTCTTAATAAATCATAAATGCCAAGATAGGTCAAGCACTCTGTTGACTCTCTCTTTCTTGGTTAAAATATTAATTAAATTAGAAAAAATATTTTAAAATTCGAGCACTCTGTTGACTCTCCCTCTCTTGGTCTAATGATCTCGATTAGATTTTGTATCCAAATATAAGTTGTCTTATTGTAGAGTAGTCCGATGAGTTCAAGTGTCGTATCCACAAGTAGTCTTTTTTCAAGAGTTCAATTGGTTATGTCCAAGCCAATATCCAATAAAAAAGATAGAATAAATGTTGGATTGATTTTAAAGAAGAAATTATCAAATAAGAATTAAAGATAAATTAAAATACTAAGGCTTTGAAAATTGATATTTTAGGATGATGGTTAGTAAAATAGATCCCTTATTTAACTCAATTGAGATTAACTAAAGAGTTATCCCAATCGGAAGATGAAAATCGTTTAATGCATGAAAAATATATTTTCTTTAAAAAATCAATATTTGATTAAAAGAGTGTCTTTAAATTAATTGATGAAAGATGTAAGAAAAATATTTAAGACATTTAGTGTTCAAAGCATTTTTTGTACTATATGTCTACAATGAATCAAAGAAAATTTTTTCAAGCATTCAATGTGCCAAATATTTACATAAAAATCAGAGAGTTAAATGCTTAAAAACATTTTTCAAAACATGCATATGCAATTAATAAAAAGAATTTAAACATTAAAAATAAAGATAGGATCTAAATAACATACCATACATCCTTAGTATCAATCGTCTAACCTTAACTAGAACTTTAGAAAGACATGGAGATGAGAGAATGGAATTTTATTATGAACTAATTTTAAAACATCAATTACATAAAATTACATCAATTACATACTTAGAACAAAAAATAGGTCTCTTATTTATAGGCAAATATGAAAGCTAAATGTTAAAGTAGGTAGTTGTAATATTTGATAATTAAGTTAAAAACTTTAACAAATGGTGTTGAAATATTTCGATTGCCACAAAAAAGTCATAGATGACCTCAAATATGAATGATTCAGCCCTCATGTTAAACATGAAAGTTGTAGATATTTGACTCATCGTTCGAATTCCACTTGTCTCAAGTCAATCAGAACTTTTTATCAAAAGTTATGAGCCAATTACTAAAGCAAGATTGGGCAGGACTGGAATAGCAACGAGACTTGATTGATGGCATCAAAAGTATAACTTAGAACCCGAACTAAAGGTTGGACCAAACATGAAATGTCACACCCCGACCCGTGGGGTCTACCTGTGACAGATGCCACAGACCTCCAGGGTGTACTCAACCACACAGAATACAACCTGTAAGTCTGTAAGGCATTCATAAAACCTGTTTTCAAGTCTCTTCCAAATAAAATTTTCTTCAGTAAATCCATTCAAGTAAACTCACGCATCACTTTCCAAATTAATTAGAAAAGAATAATAATACTAAAAACAATTCATTTCAAGCTGTAATATTACATGTTCAACAATTCGTGATCCTTAATACAAGAAAACATAATATGAAATAAAGGACGCTCCCAGTGGATTCAATGCAGTGAGAGTGAGTCAAGAAAGGATCCAATACCTCCAAGATCCACTTCCGATGCAATCACCACCATCCACGCTACCGCGGCGCTAAACCTGCGAGTGGGGGAAAAAGGGTGAGCATACTAAAGTATACTCAGTGAGAGAACACAACGATTAAACATAATAATAACAGCAAGGAATAGAAACGACATCATAAATCAAGAATATTCATTCATTTCAAACTCTGATAAGAAAGTACGTTAAGAATATCTTTTCTTTTTCAATTCTTTGATTATCAAATTACTTATCAAATCATAAGGAAATCATCGGGCGTTGCCAATCTTTCGGTAATCACGTTGATCAGGCGTAATCCCGAACCAT
>JAVXUL010000016.1:3363003-3379164 GCA_035590515.1 Trichilia minutiflora | reverse complement strand
TCAGAATTTATCACAGAAAACTCAGACCCTCAACTATTTAAAAGTAACATCTAAATTCTAAGTTGAAAAAGCGCTCATAAATTATCAAACAGACTGACAATTATTTAGATTAATAATACCAAATAAACGAATAAAACTCTAATTATCTCAAATTTTTATAAATAATATGTGAATTAACTCATGTTAGTATTCAAGATTCGAATTCAAAACCTCTCGTAATCTCAAACCCTTATCATTGAGCCAAGCTCCCCCGGAGCTATAAATTGATTATATACTAATTTCGTTGGTCTCTTAGTTTAATAATTATATCATTGATAATTTGTCATCATGATGTACTTATAAATCCCATTCATCTGATTACCAAATACCCAAAGCTTTACGTTTCTATACACCTGTCTACCATGATTAAGACCATAATTATTATGAACTGATATTGTCCTGCTCAGTTGTTTTCTTTCCCCTGTGATTGGATCATCTTCTTTTGAACAACCAAGTGCACCATTCCCCCATTCACATGGCAGCAGCTATCAGAAATGCAAATGCATGATCCAAATCTTGTTTAATATATATGCATGTATCTATCTGTCACCAGCAACCCGATATATATATAGAAGGTGGGACATTAATGGCTTGCTGCTCTCTTGTGTAGACGATTTCAGCCAAGCCATACTTATGCTAATGCTGTCAAGCTAGCTAGCTAGGCTTATTCGAAAAACCTGAACTACATTTTGTGGAGAATAAAGTTTGTGTAAAAGACAAAACAAAAAATAAAGAAACGAATGAAACTCGTGTGGACCATACGAAGAAGATGCATAGTTGACATGATTATCGTCATTTTCGTTATCCCTCTATTTAGTACCTTAATTCTTTCTCATGGGTGGTTTGTATTATGCGAGCTAGCTTACCCATTACTTGTTTATGTGCTGTTTAATTTCTTATTATTAAATAAGAATACCAACTCACTTACTCTCTTTGACAAATACACAGAACAGATATATATACCATTACCAGTAGAGAAACGTACGTGCACACATTCACCTTGGATTCTAATAGTACTGAAACTTATTGGAGAATCAGCAAAGTTCATGTTGTATTAAAGAAGAGAACCTTGCTATGTAATTGTAATTTTGATGGGGACGTTGGGGGATTAATGAACAAGATACCACAATGCAGGATTCCATTCTCAGAATATACGTTTAAAATTTTTAAATAAGTTTAAATTTAATAGGAAATGCCAGTGCTCTTAATTTGATAAAGTTGTTGCAACTGGTCCATTGTCTATATTTCATTGGTCTAATTTGTTGGTATTGTCAATAGTGAGGTTAGGGCCTGTAGACATCATGTTTGACAAGAAACGCCCGTAACTGTTATGAAAACAATACACTTCAATGGCTTTATCTATAGATAATAACAATTTATGGTTTTAGGAAATTCCTATTAACCCTTGGAAGAAATAGAGCTGAAGTCCAGCCTCCTTGGAGCATTAAAATTGTTCAACTATTTAACATCTTAATTATTTGATTTTTTATATTAAGAGTTGTAAGTTGTAACATATTTTTATCTTTTAGGAAATTTTAGTATGAAAAGAAAGTCAGTCCGAAGGATAGAACCGACTCTCTGTTTGGATATATAACTAGTCTTGGAAACACACACCATTGGGACCAAAATAACCCCTATTTAGCATTTACACTATTCTTTTTCTTTTTAATAATAAACCATTTACATCTCTAGCAATTACCTAATTTACCGTTTATATACAATATTTTGTCTCTATTTACATTTTTTCTAAGAATAATACAAGAATTGAGTACAAGGTGTCTGTTTTAAATTTGTGTGCTAACATGTAAGATTCCAATTCTCCGTACTTTGATCGCTTTAATCAATGAAAAAAAAAAAAAAGTACACACACGGAAACACACACACATATATATATTCACTGAAAAATAAAACTATGATCTTAAAAGGTTCTAGTAAGTGTGGTGGAAAAATGATCACCCCCACTAAGCAAAACCTTTCCAAGCTCCCCTGGAAAACAAGGAAGCCTAGCCGACAAATCTGATCCATGATGAAGAACAAGTTTTTTTCCTTGCTTTTGATGTTGGCCAAGCTAGAATCCACCACGTTGAAACCATTTTTTAAAAGCTTTTTCCTCCTAAAGAAACATGAACAATCTGGAAATGAATTATTAGTTTCTTGTTTTAGTAATCTTTCACTTGTAATTAATTGTTCTAAATCGTTATCTCCAAAATGTGATCACGTTTCAGCACCTGCATGGATGCACATTGGTTGTTGTCTATGCAAAGATTGATGGGCATCATTCAGTATTCCCTCAATGGCCTGCCACTCGACTAGTTCCAGAAGCAGAATTATCACGCCACAACCACAAGGGCAAGGGGAAAGCTACTCAAAAACAAATTCAAATGCACTTAATTCTATGCTTATTGGTTAAAATCATCTCCTCAAATCGTTGTCTTCATCACTATCAGACACCCTATACAATCTCTATCAAAATACACGACCACAATGACCTCATGGAAATATACAACAGTAAATGACAATTATAGTGACATAATTCTAATATAAAGCCTTACTTCTATCCAGGATTTTGGTACAAAGAAATATTAATCTCTGGTTCAAATAACATGTAACATGTAACATGTAAGAATATATATATATATTTCAAATAGATTCATGCTTACACCCGCTACCAGTAGCTAAATGATATTTGACAAGATAAAGGCATTGCAGCATATAGTCTACACGAATGGCTTCACAGTAAATAAACGTCAACTGCCGGACGCGCCACTATAGAGGAATTTTCATTAATATGTATAACATTCGTAATAATCTTCTTCCATCCAACAGGTCATGTGGAAATTCCTTTAATCAACAACAAGGGAGAATCGGAATATAACCTGATTTGAAAATGAACTCACTTTTAACATTTTCTGGTGCGAGGAAATCTGTACAGAGAGCGTTACAGAATATGAACTGTTGGCAATTGGAAAACCAAGGAATTATTCTGTCATTCCTATAGGATCAGCAACAACTCAATATAAACTGACAAACACTTGCACCATTCATCTAGACAAACTGTTAACCTACAAGAAGATAGAATATGGTACCTAGTTTCTCCTTGGCCTTTCCCATAGCTACAGCTCTCTATCAGACAAAACTGTGAACCTTTTTTTAAAATATCTTTAAAAAAATATGTAATCATTTCTTCACAGTCCTCTTAATGGAATAAGAGGTTGGCTGCTATAGGGCGGCAATACATGGGAGTAAATTCTGGGTTAGTAGGACCCTCTGATTGAACGCTATTAGCCACTCACTTTGGAGATCTCATGGACATAAATCTATCTGGATCATAATATTCACACATTTGATGACTGAGGAATCACAGATGACCGAGAAGAAACAGACTTCACCTGGAAATAGCATAAAAAGAATATATAATTACCAGTAAGAAGAAATACAGTCCAAGATCAAAGCACAGGAAAATATTTGATATCCTTGATTTCAAATAAAAAATGGTGTATAATAGAAATCAAGTAGGCAAATGTAAATAATAGGATGGAAGTCCATTTTAGGATTATACACAAAAAGCATGCAGTTTTATGTCTTAGGGAATTTATAGGATAATCCGAAGATAATGCAATATAGACAAAGAATTGATCTCTGGAGACTACCTTGCAACACCCGGTGGTATACCCACTACCGGGGTGAGTGATTGTGGATTCGAGTGTTGCTGTGGGGCATGTCTCAGAAAGCTAAAAAGTTTACTTGCAATCTTCAAGCACAAGAAAATACCATTATGTCCGCATTTAATCTAGTCCACTAGCTTTTTAAATTTTATTTTTCATTTTGTGCTATCCATCTACATTGACACGTACATATTGCACAGTTTATCCTGGAAATCATCCAACACCATGTTCCAATATATAGGAGAATAATCACCTTGTTACACCTGTATACAGAAAGAGGCACAGACAATTTTTTTTTATTAGAGTTATTTAATGATTAGCATTAACTTCAATTTCCATGTAACTGATATATGGATAAGAGATTGGTTCCATTTTTAACTTTAATTCTCTCTCTTTCCATTTAAGGTTTGCTTCATTACAACAAAGCAATCCTAGATAAGCACACCCCGGGTACTAACTGTGAAGCTTGACAACTTAAGAGAAAATGACTAGTCATTCTCAGTGAGTCTAGACCTTTCTCTATTGGTTAGGCCAGCAATTTTTCAGTCCATCATCTATATAATACTTCACATACTACTACCTAGCTGGTTCAAGAAATTCTTCTTCAGCTCCTCTATAACCTGAGCTCCCGTTCAAGATTTAAGATATACAATAAAATGGTCGGATTTCTATTCCTCCATTTGTTTTTCTCTCTTCTATCTTGAGCTTTCCTACTTAATGAATCCTAGCATGTTTTGTAAATTCTTTTGGTCATTTTGTAGGATCAAGTACACCAGAAAAACACGTGGAATAGTTATGTAGACTGGAGGAATAAACCTGCCTTGAGAGGCCATCATGGTGGCATGCTTGCTGCGTCCTTTGTCTTGTGTCAGTATATTTTTATTGCTGAAGTACGTTTTCCACCTTTTTGTTACATGCTTATCATAATATAAAAATATTTAGTTGCTGGAAAATCTTCAAATATGTACATTATATCATACAAGAACTTAACTTACTAAATATCATATTTACTAAGAGTATTTTGGATTAGCTCTTAAATCAAGAGGCTTACTAATGAGAATTTGTTATATTGCAAAACTCAGTTGTGGAGGTACTGGAGAACCTAGCATACCTGGCCAATGCTAGCAACCTTGTGCTGTACCTTTCAAAGTTCATGTATTTTTCTCCGTCCAGCTCCGCAAATATTGTTACCAATTTCATGGGCACTGCATTCCTGCTTGCTATCCTTGGCGGCTTCTTAGCAGATGCTTTTTTCACCACCTACTGCATCTATGTCGTAAGTGCTGCAATAGAATTCATGGTAAGATTCTAAGGTTGTTCTAAGAATTAAGCTTCTTCACCATATATTTTTTTTTTTTTTGCTCTTGTTAATTTCTCATAATGACGTAGACTTTATTGTCAATATTCAGTGGAATATCATGCTTTCATATAATTGAGAACTTGCTATAGTATCTAGAGATTTCTCAAATCTCAATATAAATGTAAGAACTGGGAATTTCATATTAGATTCGTGGTAGGGATAACAGACTAGCACTGCAAGTTGCAAGAAAGCAACTAATTGATTCTGTCCGGTCTATTTTGAGGACAATATTAAGACTGAGAACAGAGGTCGGCAGGACTAACCCCAATTTCATTGTAGAAAACAAACCAAACAATGACTCATCCACCCAAGGCATGGGCCAGTTATATGGCCACTATGTTAATGAACAATAAATATCAACCAAATCTAGCCCCACAGTAGTTTTTGATATGTTATGTAAACAAAAATCAATGTCTCAGGTATGTAATGGCTTTGTCGCCAATAGGAACTAAGAAAAGCCAGCTAACAATGATATATGAGAAGAGGAAGTAAACAAAGAATAAAGGGGACAGATTAAAAGCATTTATTCGTCTTGTACTAGTATTGTCCAATCATAATCAGGGAGACCTGGCTAGGTCCCGCAGGTTCTGCAGTCATTGCCCTTTTCTGAAGTTAAGCAGGTAGAAGAAAGCAAATTTCCTACTTGTGAAATAAAGTTATCTTCAAACTACTGTAATGATACTAATTATCAGTAACAAGTATAATTGACGTTATCCAAGAGAAAATTCAAGTGTCATTCAAACTCTTTGCCATTCTTTTAACAGTTTGTGACCATAATATCCTGATGGTCTGTCACACTTTTAATCCTGTCCAGAGACTCAAAGGGTATAATTGAATCCAAAAGATACTATGACTTATTTTTCCTTTTTCTGTTCTCTAATTTAGAGATTATCATCGTTATTAACTTTTAGATGTTCTAACTAACTTCGAACAATGGAAATAGGGTCTCTTACTGCTAACAGTCCAAGCTCAAATACCTTCATTGAGACCAACAACTTGTGTTCTAGAGGACAGCAACACTTCATGCCATGAAGTTTATGGTGGTAGAGCGGTGATGTTGTTTGGAGGTCTCTATATTGTAGCATTGGGTGTTGGAGGAATAAAAGGTTCACTTCCTTCACATGGAGCTGAGCAATTTGATGAAACCACTCAACAGGGAAGGAAGCAGAGATCAGCTTTTTTTAATTACTATGTGTTCTGCCTTTCTTGTGGGGCTCTAATTGCAGTCACTTTTGTGGTCTGGATTGAAGACAACAAAGGCTGGCAATGGGGTTTTGGGATTTCCACTGTGACGATACTGTTCTCCATCCCAATATTTCTACTTGGTTCTCCTTTCTACAGGAACAAAATTCCCATTGGAAGCCCCATTACCACCATACTCAAGGTATGATTCACAGAAATCATTCAGTTAAGCAATTTAATTTCAAAATGAATAGCACCACCTAAATAAACATCTTTCATTCCTGTCCTACAGGTTCTGATGGCTGTAATATACCACACATGCAAATCTAAGAATTCTAGCAATGCAGTCACGGGAGTGCACTCAAATCCATCCATTACTAGTGAAATTAGTGAAGAGGGTAATAGTAACACTGAAGAAATGTTGCCAAGTCAAATTCCAACAGAAGGTTTCAAGTTTCTTGATAAAGCATTAATCAACAACCCTGACAACCCGATTTTACAATGCAATGAAAAGGAGGTAGAAGAAGTCAAAATAGTTCTCAAGATTATCCCCATCTTCATGTCCACCATAATGTTAAACTGTTGTCTTGCTCAACTAAACACCTTTTCGGTCCAACAAGCAGCAACCATGAATACCAAGCTAGGATCCCTAAAAGTCCCACCAGCTTCTCTCCCAGTGTTTCCTGTCATCTTTATCATGACTCTTGCACCACTTTATAACCATGTAATCATTCCCCTTGCAAGGAAAATAACCAAAACTGAAATGGGGATTACTCATCTACAACGAATCGGGACAGGATTGGTACTTTCTATTGTGGCCATGGCCGTTGCAGCTCTTGTGGAAATCAAGCGAAAGAGAGTGGCCGTCAATTCAGGGCTACAGAATTCTATTAAACCTCTACCCATCACATTCCTTTGGGTAGCCTTGCAGTATTTGTTCCTTGGATCAGCTGATCTTTTCTCCTTAGCTGGCATGATGGAATTCTTCTTTACAGAGGCCCCATCGAGTATGAGGTCTTTGGCCACTTCTCTTTCGTGGGCCTCACTGGCCATGGGATACTACTTCAGCTCAGTGCTTGTATCAGTTGTCAATGATATCACCGGTGCCTATAGTCACACACCATGGCTCTTTGGCAGCAACTTGAATCACTATCACCTTGAGAGGTTCTATTGGCTGATGTGCACACTCAGTGGCCTTAACTTCTTGCATTTTCTCTTCTGGGCCAATCGCTACAAGTACAGGTCAATGGGGCCTTGAATAATTCACAATTCAAACTACACGGATTGTTCAGGTCAACCAAGCTCAACAGCTTTTATCATGTGAATTGTTTCCCTGCAAGTTAAGAAGAGAGAAATAATGGGTCCTGTCCCTTTGGATTATCTTAATATAATTCTAGAGTAGGGTATCTCTATTATTCCCATATGTAATTATTACTTTAATTAATCATGTAGTAATATCAATCTTTCCTCTTTCAGTTATGATCTGAAATTACATGAAGACTATAATTATACAACTATCATCAATATTTATATATCTAAAATTCATTGCAGAACATAGTTTAGAACACCATATAAATATGTAATCAGGAAATTTGAATGAAATCATAAATCACATCATTTTTATATTTCACTACCACAAAGGTGATCCCTGAGAGTAAAATTTTGTTGAAATGGAGTCATTTATCACTGTATGCTATTTCTCCCACAAACGTCACCAAGAGAGCAGTAAAGAACAAATAATTATATTGTTAGCACTCCTTATGCCTCAAAAACTGAATCTAAAGCCAAGCAGGAATTCACAATTCCGGCTAACAAACAGTTTATAATCTAAAACACTGGTCATTCAATTCTGTTAATAACATAAAATGCAGAAGAAGGTATCCTCAGAGTCCCAATAGAAATAATTTTCCTACTCATCAATTTCCTGACAAACAGAAAACAAACTGTCCACGGTTAATATATGTTGTTAGGCCTATTGCATAGAAACTACAAGAAGCAATCCAAAAAGACATTTTTACATTTTTGGATGAAGTATTGACGAATGAAATTATAGTTCAAGCCCTTTAAAACATAATGAAACATGAATAAATACCTAAGCCACAAAAGCAAGTGTGCAGAACTCTTGAAAACTCGCGCTTGTTAGCCAACATTACTAACAACGGTTTTTCCAATCTTAGATAGTGGCAACTAGCCATTAATCAACCCACGGCTACACACTTTGCAACCTCTTATAAATTCCAGTCTCATCTACGGAGTAAGAAATCATAGGTCACATCTACCTGCGTCAATCATTAAGAATTAGTGAAATTAGACCGCTTAGGTGAGTTTATCTGTCTTCCAATTGGGGGTTTTCATTTCTTCACAAGATAGTGGGATGGCTGAAACTAAAACCATTTTCTTTTCTAATCGACAAAAGCTTTACATTTACTGCCATTTTCAAGATTCAACCATAAAAATTCATCAATATCCCAGCAATAATGTGCCAGCTTTCATTTAAACATGGAAATAATATAATAGGAACACAGTCAAGGAAATAGCTTCTGCATTACTTTATTGATGTGGAGTCATAACTTTATATATACATGCCTTAAGTAATAGAATACATGATAACGATAAACACAGGATACAGACAGCTATACAGAAAATTAAAAATACAGGAACAAGTCAAGTTGTAGAAGAGTACTGTTTATGCTCAATAAATAGGTGAGGGAGCCTCGTCCGTGGTGGATATTTGACGGTTGGAATTTGGAAACAATGAAATATGAATAGAAGATTTTTGTTTCTTTACAACCTTAGAAAGTTACAGCATTAACAATCTCTCTGCAATGTAAAACGTATTTGTTACAGATAAGGGGGAAAAAAGGAAAAAGAAAAAAAAAAAATTAGTCCGCTTCCTGTAAACCATCCAACACAACAGAGCCGACAAACAAACCAATAGCACCAACTACAAGAGCACCAGCCAACACAGCCTGCAAGACAACTAGACCTACTGAGTCATCCGGAATCACCACAATTGCCACCACTGCTGCAAGAAATATCGGCAGTGCTGCCGACGCTAGAGTCGCCGGCGAGGCGCTCGCCACCTTCTCCAATAAACTCAACAAACCCAACTCCTCTGCTTTAGAGAACAAACCCAGTTTCTCTATGGATGACAGAGTAACTCCTAGCTCCTCAGCTTTTGATAAAAGACCCGCTTTTTCAACGTTGCTCAATACTTTGCGTTTTTCGAGTTTCTTGAAGACGTCCACTTCCACCTCTTCGATTCCTTCGTAGAAGATCCCGGCACCAAACCATTGCTTTTCCCAGTTAGCATCGTATTTATTTACCTGTCATGAATTATCGTTGTACTATACTAAATTATATGTCTGTTTTTGGAAGTTGAGAAAATAAAAGGAAACGGAAATTTAAACACCAATCTTTCTTGAGAAAATGAAGGATTGTAAAAATAACCAAGATACTAGAGAGACTGAGTTTGCAAAGAACTCAAATCGCACAACCCAATAATTTCCTTTCTACTTATTTCTCAGTAAACAAACATAGTACAGTAAGTAAACCAGTATATATGATAATAATCCAATCATTTTCGCAACAGGAAAAAAAATAAAAATTTTTGAAGTACCTTCTTTTGGGATGCCATGGCAACGATTGTTGAGACATTTTTACCGTGCGCCGCACTGCTCAAGCGAGGCTTAGAGGATGGGAAGTTGTGTTCGTATATACGAAGATGAGCGACGGTAGTTGGAGCAGAGACCGCCATTGATAATGATTCAGAAGCAAATATTCATACTGTGTCGGGGTTTTCTGTTGTGAATTTTCCTGGTGAACCCAACTGCCACGTCGGATCTTCTCTGATATCCTATAATGTCCACCAATCAAATTGTTGATAGCTTTATCTATGAAAATCTAAACTGGTGAACTGTGGTTGCCGTTCATTTTTTAATTAATTTTTTATATTTTAAAAAATTATTTGCTAACCTCCCTATTGATAGCGCCGTCTCTCTCTCCCTCTGTTTTTCTTCTCTATCTTACGTCTAAATTCATTCTTTTTTATATAGGGTCCAACAATCAAATCCGTGCCTTGCTTAAAAATTAAGAAAAGATTTTAAAAATTTTATAATTTAATCTCTTTGTCTAATTGATTTTATTATTCAATTAATTTTTTTGAATCTTTATATTAATTTCAAAAAAAATTAATTAATTTATTTTTATTTAAAATACTTAAATTTTAAAATTAATAATTTTAATTTTTAGCCTATTAAAAAATTTAATTAAATTTTAAATAGGACAAAATTGAATTATGAAAACAGCAAAGATGCTTTACCAGCTTCAGTCTTTCACTTCTTCAAAGCAAATTCATCTTCCGACTACTTGACTTCGTTACCGGCCACCAATCTCCCACAAATCTTGGCCTTGAAGGTAAGACTTCATGCACCTTGTCTACGTGTTGTAATTTTGATCGTTGAGCTTCTTAATTCCTCCACTGACTTAAAGATCAACCATCGTGTTAGCAAGACTTTAGCAAATACCGAACAAGTTTGATAGACAAACTTGCAGAATTACAAATTACTTTCGATTTGCGAAGCGCCCTCAAGAACGATCCTGAACCAATCTAGCTTTGAGGGATGAACCGTTAGCTTTAATAATAAATGAAGAAGAAATAACTAAGCAAACACTAATCTTTTATTAATTTAATACAGTCATACATTAATTGAATACTAGGACAACACTTTAGCAATATTTTGTGCTCACACCAAACTTGGCAATGCAACAGACACAAGCCAGGACTCGTCTACCACTTAATATTACTAGCACACTATCTACTATCTACTGTGTTTTGTGCACACACACCATTCTATCTCATTATTGCTTGGTGATTAAAGGATGTGACAGCCAAATTGCTTCTTGAATCTTCAGTATTGTTTCAACGATATTTCTGGATTGTCGGTGAAGGAAAATATTTCATGAAGTATGCAGAAATTCAAGAGTCGGCATTGATAATTTCAATAGGATCCTTGGACATCAGCTTGCTGGCCGCCTTTAGCTGCAGCAGTTAGATGTGCGTTTTTAAACCAAGACGAAGGTCTGCTGATACGGGAATAATTCTATCTCGGTGATTATGTGATGTCATCCTCTATAAAGTTTGATTGTAATTGATGGTAATTTACCAGGACAATGTATTCATCAATGTTGCTGCATCGATTCAATATCGAGCTGTGGCAGATAAAGCAAATGATGCTTTCTACAAGCTCAGCAACAGAAGGACTCAGTTCAGGCCTATGTTTTTGACAGTACAGACCAGATATTTACTTGCACTATTCAGATATGTTTGGTGCACTACTTACATGACAATATATTTGATTTTCTGTTCAGTTTTTCAATGACTAGGACAAGTGTTCCGAAGCTAAATCTGGATGATTCTTTTGAGCAAAAGAATGAAATTGCCTAGCAGTGGAAGAGGAATTTGAATAGTTAACATGGAGAGAGAGAGACTACAATGTAAGCCAATGCTGTTTGTTACTATATTGTGAAGCTTAAATGAGCTTTTGTGCTAATTATTTGTAACAGGCCAAGTCTGCCTACGGGTACGAGATAGTTAAAACACTCATAGTTGATATAGAACCAGATGAGTATGTGAAGCGGACAATGAATGAAATTAATGCTGGTAAAGTATTTTGTATTTCACCGTAAAGTTGAAGTGAAATGACCTTCGTTGCAAATTCTTAATTCCCTCGTGCTTATATTGTACTCTTGTCAGCTGGAAGACCGAGGCAGCTAATGAGAAGGCAGAGGCAGAGAAAATTTTGCAAATCAAACGAGCTGAGGGTGAAGCCGAGTCTAAATATCTTTCAGGGCTTGGTATTGCTCGCCAGCGACAAGCCACTGTAGACGGCTTAAGAGAAAGTGTGCTGGGATTCTCGATCTATGTGCCTGAAACTACAGCGAAGGATTTCATGGACAGGGTCCTGGTCGCCCAATACTTCACCATGAGGGAAATTGGAGCTGAGTCTAAATCATCTGCTGTCTTTATTCCCCATGCACCTAGTGCTGTTCGAGATGTATCTCCTCAGATCCGTGGTGGACTGGTTCTGGCTTCTGCACACCAGTAATTTGTCACTTTTATTAGGCTCATCTGGTTATCCTGTTAAGACATTATTTTGCTCATTGTTTTATTTCTAGTTCTCGGTTAATTGTGATTATGAGTTTATATATTGTAAAATAATTACTGGCATATGACGTTTAGCAAGTTATGGAATGTTCGTGATGAATGATTCTTCTATTTGTTAATTTGCTAACTGTTTCACTTCTAAGCTATACAAATTGTGAGGAGCTGCAGCTCCTGTGCAAACATAGCTTACAGGTTTTAGTGTAACCATAATTCCAGTTTACTCTCAGAACTTTTGCAAAATCCATCTCATCAAAGCCTTTCAAATTTTAAACATGAAAGCGGACAATTTGTGAACTTTTATTCATTATTACATATTAAAGCTTCTGAAATGTATTATACATATTTTCCTCGCTTCCCCCAATTTTTGCTTCATCAAAACAATATAGAGGCAAAACTCCTAACTTGGAGCTGGATTATTTACTCCGTGATACCACAAATTACTAATAAGCCACAACTATATGATGTTGCTTTAGCCTTGAATATAGCAGCATACTCTGTTGACTTCTGGTTTATTCTAGGACCTCAGCCCCATAGATAATCCTATCTTTGGAGTCCAGCTTCTGGCCTGAAAATCAACCTCTCCAGCAATAGATACTAAGAATTTTTCCCAGAAACTTTGCTGAGCAAGAGCACCAACCAAGCCATCAGTGTTGATGTAAGCCTTCACCAGTGTAGAAGGAAATAAGGCATGCTGGAAACCACCTGTTAAGGTAGTGATTATGGTATTATCATCAGAAATACTGCTGTTATGAGAAAGTTTATGCTTTAACTCTGCTGCGACGGCAGTCCTGGTCAGGGGGTTCAGCTCTTGATAATAGTAAGCTCTTAAATTGTCAAGTTTGTCATTCCTACATCATTAGAAAGACTTAGGTTAATGTTGATATTCAATAAATACAACTGGAAATGAGCCAGTATAATTGAAAAGTTGAAACAAAAGGCAATCTTTTTTTTTTATTCTTTTTGCTCGGGGGATTGCTCACAAGGTCAAGGAAGTATTAAAGACGACAGAGTTGAAGCTCAAGCCAATGTTGTAGTTTTTTAATCTCCTTGTTGATATGTCAATGTCAGCATCAGTCCCAAGCGAGAGAAGAGTGTATCCAATTACACCTGAAACTTTTACAATGGGATCAAGTGCTATAGAACGGTTATGGTTTGCCTTCATTCCAACGCCTGCTGAAATCCCAGCATAGTCGTCCAAATATTGCAGTTCCACCTGTGATTACATTCACAATTCTTCTAAGAGCTGTCATAATATATTATGTCCCATGTTTCAACACAACCTAAGTGTTTATATGGGCAGATTGCATTACATTTGGATAGTTTATCAAAAACAAAACGGGAATGATTTGACACAAATTTCTGATAGAAGTGGGAGAGCATTTGCTTACCCTTCCAGAATCAGGAATGATAAATCTAAAAGTTGTACTTACTCCAGGCACAATATCTCCACCTGTAGAACTCCAAATCTTTGTATGTTATTAATCGTCAATTGACAATTTTCAACCATGAGCCAATGGTTCTTCGTATGCATAAAATTAATGCATTATGACGTTTCAATCAGATAAAGAAGCATATAAATAGTGGTAACGCAGTGGCAATAGAATATATATCATTAAAGAAAGCTGGATATTGAAAGACAAGCTTTCATTACATTTAGTGGAGAGATTCAAGCTGCTGTCGAAGAAATGGTAATGAAAATGAAGTGGTGGCTGGTGACCATAATCCTTGTAGAGAAGATCTGAAATAGATGGAAGCAAATATGCATTAGTTAATATGGCTGGAAAATACCAAGTAATTGATAATATTAATAATAGTAACCATCATAAGCATTCCGAAGATAGCTCGGTCATGGGATAACCTCTGGCCTTTTTGCCAATATCAATGAATAAACCGGGACTCTTGCTCATTTGAACATATAAACAGTGGAGATGAAATTTTCTATTTAACCAATTGTGATTGAATGGATGGCAAGAAGATTTATGGGGCATGGATAGAAAGGGCCTTTTAAAGGAAGTTTCCTGATGGAGTACGAGAGTGCAAGGCGAAATTTCCAAGAATCCATATAACTTTCAATATTCGATGGGCAATTATTGAGTAGTTACTTAGTTGTTTTGATCCCTGTCTTTAAATGAAACTTAAATATGCTCTAAACTGTCGAGAAACAAAGATTTACAGCTAAAATTAATATTGTATCTTTGCTGCTGCCAGAGGTAAATGTGTAAGGAACTAAAATGCACAAGAAATGGCTCCTGTTCAGTAATATCCAATCAGAGCAGCAAATACATGCACACAACAAAAGCTTTCCATTAACGCTAAAAATTGTGTTTAATTTCAGACATGTATTTATCAGCGGACACAAACCTGTTCAGGAATAACATTTCTAGAAAAAGAAAAAAAGGAAAAAATACCGACGTTACTGGGTTGATCAGGGTAACTTGCATAGAGAAATCTAAGTAAAAAGAAAAATTATTAAAAAAAAAATGTAAATAATTAAACGAAAAGATGTCCAAGCCATTGATTGACCAAAGGGAATGGAAAAATAAATAAAAAAGGTAAATATATTCAATCAAATAGTTGACAGAAGAATTGAAAGATAATTTTGTGTCTATACGTCGAGCTTGTTGTCCGAAATGATAGAGCGGGGCATTATATTCACCATTATGATCTTCTAGGATCCCTTGTGTTTGGTAGCGGTTGAAATAACAGTGAATAATTGACCGGTCGGTTGTTTGCAGGCTTTTCGTTTTCGTGGGCTACAAGGTTTTTTTGATTGGGAAAACCAAGCAGTGGGAGCTAAGAGATGTAATGTCTGATCTTCCGATGTCAGCATTCGGATGTTGACTGTGGAAACTGGAAATCAAGGGTTAAGAGGGTAGGATGGAGACAAATGTAATAATATGAACACAATAATAGTATTTAGCTTCATATAGACTATATGTAATATTAAAATTCTATGACTTATGTAAGTTAAAAATATGTACATTCTATAAATAAATAAAAAAATTAGTATTATCAAATATATTTTATAATTTTATTTTTAAAATTAAATAAAATTAAGTTATTATGAATATATTCTTAGGATTGACTTACTTTAACTTTAAAAGGGAATAATTATATATTATAAAATAAAGATATTAACTATTAAATTTTAATAAAAAATCTTAGTAAATTTTAACTTAAAAATAATATTATTAAATATTTTAAAATTTATTTTTAAAACATAATAGATAGATCACAATTTTAAAAAAGTTTTAATACACTGAAAATTTTACTTGTTTATAAATGAAAGATTTTAATTTCTTTTAAATTCCATAATTTATTTGAGTAAAATTTATCTTGATATAGCTATGTATCACACGAGTAAACACAGATCTACTTAATAATAATAATAATGTGTAAGAGAATAACAAATACTTCTTTATGATTTTTTGAACATTTACCTCTTATCAAAAATTTTGTGGCACAATTTTTTTATTATTTTCTAAAATATTATATACCCCGTTATCGAGATGCTTGTAACAAATTCCTCTTATAGTTTAGTTTAGAAAAATAATAGAAATTCTTTCATCGAAGAAAAATACATATTTTTATTATATGAATTCTTAAATTAAAATAATTAATTTTTTTTAAAAATATTTTAAATTTAATTTATAACTTTAATACTTCAATTTATAATAATTTATACTAAAAAAATTTATAAATTAACTTTTACAAATTAGATTCAAAATATTTTATTTTATATTTATAAA
>JAVXUL010000016.1:3345044-3362903 GCA_035590515.1 Trichilia minutiflora | reverse complement strand
TAATATTTTGACACTTGGCATATTTATATATATTTAATAAATTAATTAATTCTTTTTTAATTAATTTTTTCTTGGTCAAAGTTTTATGCCCTTTTGACTTGAGCTCACCCATGTTTTGTGGGCTTGGTTGTATCACATAAGTGTCCCATTATTTTATATTATTTATTAGATAAATACACAAATATAAAATAATGGAAATTAAGTGAAAAATCAAGATTTTTGGGTTTTCTTCCTCTTTGAACGTGGGCAGCCATGGGAGCAAGCTTGGGGAGGGTTTTAAGTGAAGAGATATCATGGTTTTGAGCTTCAACTTCAACAAATCAAAAGGCTTGCAAGGTATGCACTTAAATCCCTTATTTGCACTCATTTTGGTACCTTTTCTTTTTCATTGGATAGCATGGTTTCAGGGCTTGTTTCCTAGGAAGAAAAACTTTTATTATGCATATTTTAGGCCATTAAAAACCAACAATAATTATTTTTGACCAGTACCTCAATTTGATTCTGCAGGTCCTCGCATTGATCAGTGGTGTGATCGTCTTCTTTATGGAATCCACAGAATTGGCCTTTGCTTTTTTTAGGAACCTTCACTTTCATGGTTTGGGGATACGGTGCTAGGAGCCCTCGGCTCTTCGTGCACTCATATATTTTCGATAAAGAAGCTCTTAGGGGAGTGTATCCTTAGGTGGCCAACTACTCTACCCTCTTAGGAGGGCTTCTCATCTGAGGTTGTTTCGATGGTCTGTTGTCTCTGGGGGATCAGGGTATTTTTTTTTTGCTAACCCCGATCTCCCCTATCTGCATCCCTCCTGTCATGCTTGGGATTCCCATGGCGAGTTCCCTTTCCCTTTCACCACGTATCCTGAGGATACTCTTTCCTGGTTGGGGTCACTCGGGTCTTTTCTTTCAACTTTAGGAGCATCTCTCCTTCAATCTCGATCTCATCAAGCAGTTCCATTCTGGCTGCTTTGTATGTATCGACGGCACACTGATGAACAGCATACCAAGCCCTTTCCAATAGTAGGCCTTTCTTTAGCCCTTCTAGAGCTAAATAGTGATGATAGGCTCCTTACTCCATTACTTCTTTGTGATATCTTCGCACAAAGCTCTTTAAGGTCTCCCCCACCCCTTAGCATATTGACAACAAAGTGCTTAGATTCTGACTAGTGGCCACTGCCCCTTTAAATTCATTTTTAAAGAGGGCCGAGAGTTGGTTGAAGCAGTTGATGCTGGACGACGGTAGGTTCTTGCACCAACGTCTTGCTGGCCCTTCTAGAGTCAAGAGAAAGGGTCAAAATATTTGCAGCTCTGTCAACCCCTGAATTAGTATCGTTTCTCTGAATGTGTTAATGTGCAAGGAAGGGTCTATTTTACTTGAATGGGGAGGTAGTTGGGGCATCTTGAACTTCTTGGGGAGGAGTAAAGATAAGATTTCCTCCAAAAAGGGGGACTTGAACCCAGAAGTAGGAACTTTTTTGGTTCCTGGGTTTCTTTCCTGGGCAGGGACACTGTATGCTTCCATTTCATAAAGCATCCTCTTCACACACTTTTCCATCTCTTTCTTGCTGATGGCTGCTACTGCCTCCTTCTCTCGGGTATACTTCTCATTAAGGAAGAACCTCATATCGATGGAGGCGAGACGAGACTGGGCTCTATCTCTGATTGCCTTGCCCCTCTATAATTTTTATCGACACTATTTCTTCTGTGTCTAGGCCCTTCATAGATTTTGAAGGGGGGTTTAATCTCATGAGACGCTCGAGGCTCCTTTAACTTTTTAATCGCTTTCGTTTTTTTCTTTCTGTTTGACTGTCAATCTGGGCTCAGACACATAGCCACACACCTCTTTGGATCTGTTAGCTCTCTTTGCTTGGCTGCTTCGGGGAGTTTGACTTTCTTATTCCTTAAGGGCAAATGGCGTTCTCCCTTCTCCCAAAGAGACGGGTTCCTTGGCCATCTGCTTTCTGACTTTCAAGAGTTCCCTCTTTAGTGCTTCGGCCCTACTGGCCAAGAGTTTGTCTGTGTATTTGCCTCCTAACCAAGGCCCCTCCCGTGTTAGGATGGTTCTCCCTCCTCCACGGGCAGTGCTTTTGTTGGAGCTGGAACCTTTGTTTTCTTGTTTTCTTTTTGCCATCTTAAAGTATTTTAAGTTAGCAAAACTTTCAGAAAATACTTTTCCTTCTTCTTTCCTTCACCAAATAGTATTTCAATGGCTTTTTGTTTGCTTCCACAGACGGTGCCAGCTGTTGGTGCGAGAAATATCTGTGGACCCTCCTCACAGTCAACTAGGAATGACTCAGCTGGTGAGGTGTGAGGATGATGTAGTTATGATTGGACGATGAGTTTTCCACTAAAGAATGGCTGGATACTTAGCTATTTCTAGTGAAACTTCATCTCCTAAACCTGTAAAATGATAACATCTTCGAAGTGATGCCAAGTGAGATTCCCGAAGGAAAAACTCTGATGCCTAAGTCAGAAAATAGTGAAGGAAGGTAATGCCGATTTCGATGAACCAGAAAGAAATGAAGAAGAAAATAGAAATTGGATTTGGCTAAAGCTAAGAGTAGAAGTCACCGAAAATGTGTTGCTGGAGAAGAAAGTGTTTAGCTCTGAAAATGTGGTGTTTGCCAAATCTCTCAATAAGAAAAAGATCGGATCCCCCCTCCGTTGGAAAATGTTGTCTTTATATAGTACCTCGATGACAATGACTAGGCATCAAAGAATGAGAATGATAGAACGTCTATCATGGGACATAGTACAATCGCTTTTCATAAATATCCTTGCTGACACATTTGAAAGTTGTAGGACTGACACCGTCATATCATTTGAAAATGATCAAAAAATGGGACGGATGTCTTTATGATAGGGCAACTACTTTGATAGTAGGCTTGCTATCAGCGCTTATTCTTATTTTTAAATAGTGGGGACATGTCTCCGGTAGTTTTCAGGTAAGGTGTTATTGAGGAGCTGAATACAAAACGAAATCCTACCTGTGACCATGATAGGTACCTGAGGGCCGGTCCCTGGTACTTGGGGCAGGAATAGCCTGAAGGGTCCAATAGCCTGACGTCTGAGGTTGGGATGCACTCCGAATGACTAGGAGAAAAATATTCGGGGAGATGAAGTTCCTGGGGCGATGGGCTACCTGAGACGAAAATGCCTAATACCTTAGAATACCTGAGATAAGGATGCCTAGGAAAAGAAATTTCTAGGACAAAGGACGCTTGGGACAGTAGATGCCACGCATCCTACTAACAAAGACTCTACATGTTAATCATATATTTTTCCCCAAACAATCTTAAATTTTATTTTATAATTAAGCTTACCGTGGATAACAGAGTGTGTTATAGAAAATTATTTTAGACTTTATACCTTTTAATTAAAATGATTGTTTTGATGAGAACGATATTATTTTAAAAAATAAATAAAATAAATATCTGTCTATTTATTTTATAACATTCGTAGAGAATATTCTATATGTTTTTAAAATGAATATCTATTTTATCTGTTTTTAATATTTGTATTTGCATTAAAAAAAAAAGAATGAATATTGGTGAATATCTGTATCCGCGGATAAATTACCGTTGCTAGTAATAAAGAGAGGGGTAAAAGAGTTTCAGTCTTATTATCTCAAAAATTGGAATTATTAAATTGAGAATAAAAAATTACAAAAATTCATCAATAAGCAGACAGCAAATATCGTTCATTGACTTGAATGCTAGGATTGTTACCTTAAAAGGAATCCACTCTGTTAATTTATTTTTTTGAGTTCAATAATGTATGATAGGGAGTAGAGATAAAATAAAATAAAATAATATAATTAAATTTTCTTTATTTTTCTGTTTAATTAGAATTTTTATTTTTATTTAACTCGTAATTTAAATTAAATTCCTTTGTTGATGAAAAATTAAGATTTATTTGTATTAAAACCGATCCTAATGTTAAGAGTCTTGTTATTAATCATGATTAAACGCTCCAATCAATATTCAGCCTATTCTCTTTCACATGTGGCTTATCTTGCGTCATCCACTGTTTTATTTATTTATTTATTTTTTTCGTTTGTTTGGATTTTCTTGTTTGCTTCTTGACGTTGAACGTTTGGTATTTCTTGTTTATATTTTGATTTTCCTAGAAAGTTAGCCAACAATAAATACAGAGTTATATTTCCTCTTCGTAAATTTCCTTTTTCTATGCAATTTCAATTTCATGTGTGGGTTTCAGTGAAACTTTCGTCTCTTTCATTGTTATCATTAACTCTCTGTAAATTAATGATTTTACAAGGGAAACGTTTCAGAAGACAGGATACAGATGCTGAGATGCAAGAAGCCCATTTGTCTCTTTGTCATTTAAGAGGGCAAAAACAACAGCCTTTTATGGTTTGTGTATACTTAAATGCGTCTTTCTTTTCGTTGTCATATAGTAATTACAGCTTGCTCACTTAATTTGCAATTAATTATGTTCCTAGAGTGTATCTTTGACAGGGCAACTATGCTATTTTAGTTGGGTAGCCTTTGTCACTCAATCCTACCAAGATCGTGATTTTTGAGGTCTTACGTTACAACAATGGTATTATTTTTAATTGGTTATCATTTTAAGATTCTTTTTAGATGGAGAAATTTCGTAGTTTTTCACTTGCCGTGGTGGATACAGCTTGTACATTAAATATTAATAATTATTTATAAAAGAATTGTTGGCAGATAGATTCAAAATCCAACGGGCAATGGTACTACAAAGTCGTAGTAATTTGGAAGAAGTTTCCTAGGCAAAATTATTGTGCCTATTTAAATCCTTTGTTTCAATTGTTATTTCTGTCATTCTAGCATTCTCCTCTCCTGATTGGTTTGTAAGTTTCCTCTTTATTTTTCTAGCTGTATATGTTCGATATTTTGAGTTGGGATGGGAAAATTTCTAACTGCAATTTTTATGTTCTTGTATCATTTTCAAGTATAAGAAGATAAGATGGGTAATCTGTTCTGTTGCGTACAAGTTGACCAGTCAACAGTAGCTATTAAGGAGAGATTTGGCAAATTTGAGGATGTTCTTGAACCTGGTTGCCATTGCCTACCATGGATCCTGGGGCATCAGCTTGCTGGCCACCTTTCATTGAGGCTGCAGCAGTTAGATGTCCGTTGTGAAACCAAGACGAAGGTTTGTTGCTATGTAAATAATTCTATCTCGGTGATTATGATATGTCATGCTCTTATGTTCGATGGTAATTTACCAGGACAATGTATTCGTCAATGTTGTTGCATCGATTCAATATCGAGCTCTGGCAGATAAGGCAAATGATGCTTTCTACAAGCTCAGTAACACAAGGACTCAAATTCAGGCCTATGTTTTTGACGGTACGGACCAGATATTTACTTGAGACCATCCAGATATGTTTAGGGCATTACTCGCATGCCACTATATATGATTTTCTGTTCAATTGTTCAGTGATTAGAGCAAGTGTTCCGAAGCTAAATCTGGATGATGCTTTTGAGCAAAAGAATGAAATTGCCAAAGCAGTGGAAGAGGAACTTGAAAAGGTAAACATATAGAGAGATGCTATAATGTAAGCCAATGTTATTTGCTATTATGTTGTGAAGCTTAAATGAGCTTTTTTTGTTAATTATTTTGATCAGGCCATGTCTGCTTACGGGTATGAGATAGTTCAAACACTCATAGTTGATATAGAACCAGATGAGCATGTGAAGCGGGCAATGAATGAAATTAATGCTGGTAAAGTATTTTGTATTTCACCATAAAACTGATGTGAAATGACCTTCGTTTCATATTCCCTCTTGCTTATGTTGTACTCTTTCAGCTGCAAGACTGAGGGTGGCAGCAAATGAAAAGGCAGAGGCGGAGAAAATTTTGCAAATCAAACGAGCTGAAGGTGAAGCCGAGTCTAAATATCTTTCAGGGCTTGGTATTGCTCGTCAACGACAAGCCATTGTAGATGGCTTAAGAGACAGTGTGCTGGGATTCTCTATCAATGTGCCTGGAACTACGGCGAAGGATGTTATGGACATGGTCCTGGTCACCCAATACTTTGACACCATGAAGGAAATTGGAGCTGCTTCTAAATCCTCTGCAGTCTTTATCCCCCATGGACCTGGTGCTGTTCGAGATGTAGCTACCCAGATCCGTGATGGACTGCTTCAGGTTTCTGCACACCAGTAATTTGTCACTTTTATTAGGCTTACTGGGTTCCTGTTAAGACGAATATTATTTTGCTCGTTGTTTTATGTTACGTTTCTTGTTCTCGGTTAATTGTGATTGTGAGTTTATATATTGTAACATATTTACTGGGAATATGACGTTTACCAAGTGATGGAATGTTCTTGTTGAATGATTCTTCTATTTGTTAATTTGGTAACTGCTTTCACTTCTACGCTAAACAAATTGTGAGCAGCTATAGCCCCAAGGCAAACCTAGCTTGCGGGCTTTAATGTAAATATAATTCCCGTTTTACTTTCAGAATTTTGCAAAATCCATCTCATCTGCTTTCACTTCCACGCTAAACAACTTGTGAGGAGCTACAGCTTCCATGCAAACCTAGCTCACAGGCTTTAATGAAAATATAATTCCGGTTGTTTTGCTTTCTGAATTTTGCAAAATCCATCTCATCAAAGCCTTCCAAATTTTAAACTGGAAAGTAGTTTTTCACATGAAGTTTTATTCATTACTGCATATCAATATTTCTGAAATGTATTATACATATTTTCCTCACTTCCCCCGATTTTTGCTTCATCAAAATAATATAGAGGCAAGACTCCTACCTTGGAGCTGGATTATTTACTCTGTGTTACCCGCAAATTACTAACAAGCCACAACAACTATATGATGTTTCTTTTGCCTTGTGAATATGGCAGCATAATTGACTTTTGGTTTATTCTAGGGCCTCAGTCCCATCGACAATCCTATCTTTGGAGTCCAGCTTCTGGCCTGAAAGTCAACCTCCCCAGCAATAGATACTGAGAGTTTTTCCCAGAAACTTTGCTGAACAAGAGCACCCATCATGCCATCAGTGTTGATATGAGCCTTCACCAGTGTAGAAGGAAACATTGCATGCTGGATACCACCTGTTAATGTGGTGGTTATAACATTATCATCAGAAATGCTGCTGTTATTAGAAAATTTATGCTTTAACTCTGCTGCAACTGCAGTCTTGGTCAGGGGGTTCAGCTCTTGATAATAGTAACTTCTTAAATTGTCAAGTTTGTCATTCCTGCATTATAAGAAAGGCTTAGGATCAGTCTCCTCGATTCATGTTGATATTCAATAAACACAATTGGAAATGAGCCACTATGATTTAAAAGTTGAAAAAAAAAAGGAATCTTATTTTTTTCTTTCTACTATCTTCTATTGGGATAGCTCACAAGGTCAAGGAAGCATTAAAGGAGACAGAGTTGAAGCTCAAGCCAATATTGTAGTTGTTGAATGTCCTTGTTGATATGTCAATGGCTACATCAGTCCCAAGCGAGAGAAAAGTGCATCCAATGACACCCGAAACTTTTACAATGGGATCAAGTCCTATAGACCGATTATCGCTTGCGTTCATTCCAATGCCTGCTGAAATCCCAGCATAGTCATTCAAGTATTGCAGCTCCGCCTGTTATTACAATCACAATTCTACTAAGAATTAAGTAGCATAATACAACATGTCCAGTGTTTCAACACAACCTAAGTTATATGGGCTGATGGCATTACATTTAGCTTGTTTATCAAAACCTTAACGGGAATGACTGACACAATAATTTCTGATAGTGTGAGAGTGCATTTGCTTACCCTGCCAGAATCAGGAATGATAAATCTAAAAGCTGTACTTATTCCAAAAGCTGTACTTATTCCAGGCAAAATATCCCCACCTGTAGAATTCCAAATCATTGTCAAGAGAGTGTATATCATTAAAGAAGCGTATAAATATTGGTAACGCATTGTCGAGAGAGTGTATATCATTAAAGAAAACTAAGATATTGGAAGACAAACTTTCATTACATTTACTGAAGAGATTCAAGCTGCTGTCGAAGAATTGGTAATGAAAATGAAGTGGTGGCTGGTGACCATAATCTTTGTAGAGAAGATCTAAAACAGACGGAAGCAAATATGCATTAGTTAATATATCTGGAAAATGTCAAGTAATTGATGATGATGATAATCATAAGCATTTCGAAGACAGCACGGTGATGCTATAACCTGTGGCCTTTCTGCAAATGTCAATGAATAAACCGGGACTCTGGCTCATTTGAACAATGGAGATGAAAATTTCTATTTTAACCAAATTGTGATTGAATGGATTGCAAGAAGATTTATGGGGCATGGATTGAAAGGGCCTTTTAAAGGAAGTTTCCCGATGGAGTACGAGGGTGTAAGGCGAAATTTCCAAGAATCCATATAACTTCCATTATTCGATGGGCCATTATTGAGTACTTAGGTGTGGTGGAAACTGTCAAGGAACAAGATTTACAGCTGAAAGTAATATTGTACCTTTGCTACTGCCAGAGGTAAATCTACAAGGAGCTAATTTGCACTAGAAGTGGCTCCTTAGTAATATCCAGAGCTGCAAATAGACACACACAACAAAAGCTTGCCATTAACGCTAACAATTATGCTCAATTCAAAAACGTATTTATCAGCAGACACAAACCTGTTCAGGAATAACATTTCTTAAAAAACAGGCCTGGGTAAGCAGCGTAGAAAAGATCTGGCGAACAAGAAAAATTATTAAAAAATGTAAATAATTAAACGAAAATAAGTCCAAGCCATTGGTTGACAAAAGGGAATGGAAAAATAAATAAAAAATAGTAAATATATTCAAACAAAAAGTTGACAGAAGAATTCAAAAGATAATTTTGTGTCTATACATCGAGCTTGTTGTCTGAAATTGTAGGAAAAAGGGGAATTATTTTCACTTTTGATATTCTAGAAGCACTTGTATTTGGTTGCGGATTAAAGAACGGTGAATAGACCGGCCAGTTGTCAGCTTTTAGTTTTTTTGGGAGCCAATGTGTGCGTGGGTGTGAGAGTTGATTGTAAGCTTTTAGTTTTTGTTGGTGACAATAAGTGTGTTTTCAAAAACCAACCCTCTCATCAATGAACTAATGGTAAAGATTTAATATAACGATTACTTAATATTTGTTTCAAATTCGAACTATCATGATTCTATTTATTAAAACACCTAAGAGATTAAACCGTAAGTTTTATCTAAACTATCTGTTCGGATGTGATGGTTACTAAGTACTTGTCTCCGATGAGATAGATTAGAATTTTTCACGTATATATATATATATATAAATTGTTTTCGAAAACTAAACAGCAAGAGCTGCTAGATGTAATATCTAATCTTCTCATGTATGAAAATTGACTACCGAGATTAAGGGTTAAGAGGATAAGTGTCACATTCTTAGTTTTGTGGCTAATTTGGAGATATTTGAGTGTTGTGATGTAATAAATGAAGGTTGCAAACTAGTCAAAATGACATCATATAAATGAAGGTTGATTCTTTAGTCACACAAATGAGACAATTCAATCGAAGGAATTTCTCAAAATACTTCACTTATTTGGTTGAACGCATTCTTATATTTGTTCGAACAAATAAGTGACATATTTTGAGATAGAGAACCCTAATATTCCTAGTCAACGAACTCAATGGTTCGCTCAAATGAGTTTGTAAAATGATGATTCGACTGAACAACTTATGGGTTTTGGTCGTACGAATCGTTGTCATTTTTAAACCAAGAAACTATTAAAATTCAGTCAAACAAACTCACCCATTAGTTCAAATGAATTGTCACAATTTCAAATTTCGACGGCCAGTTTTTGAGTTTAACGGCTTAATTTTTTGGGTTTATCTATAAATAGGCCATAAATCTCATTTTGCCTATTCTTTTGCATGAAATTTCCACTATTCTATTAATCAAAAGAGAACAAAATATTTCTTGACTTATCATTTGTATTATTCACACATAAAACCCTAGAGATTTATCATTGTACCTCCTTGTGAGGATTTTCTTAAAGGGTTGTTCATTCTTGTTGTAAATTTCTTATTCTCAATGTATTAGAAGTGAAAGAAGAGGGTTTTTTCAATTAGGACATATTTATAAATACTCTTGAGTGTAAATTATAAAGGTTTAGAGGTAAACCTGAAAAACCTCTAATTTGTAAAAAATTTAGCTTTTATTTTTCTATTCTTATATTGTTGCTCGTATGTGTGTTATTGTGCCCATAGTTTGTTGGTGTTTGTCATACATGTCTAGGCTTTTGATTGATAAAACATAATAAAATTGATGCATAACTTAAAAATTATAAGTAAACTATGTCAAATTTTATAGTAATAAAGAAATAAAGTATTGTGCCCATGAGAAATTTAGTGTTATTAAGTTGATTACCATTATTGAAATGGCATGATTTTATCTAGACAAAAGAAAATATAGAGTACATTGAATTAATTCTAAACTAACAATTTCTACAAACTTGGCAATTAACCTAAAAGCTATAAAGGAGATGAATGAAAATCAGTGAGGATATAGGCTTAGGGTTAAGGATTATCTAGGTTTTTGATTAAGTTAAACGATTTAATTACCTTATCAAACCAGATGTTCCAACTCCTAGAAGCTTACTTCAATATATAAATAGATTAATACAACTTGCATACCTTATTTGACTCAATAGAGGATATAAAACCAAAGAACTATTTCATAAATAGGTTTTCCTCAATAAAATCATTTAAAAACACTATCTTAACATTCATCTATGAAATTTCATAATTATGATAAATAACTATAGCTAGCATTGTCTTGATGAACTTAATTATAGTTACAAATGAGAAGGTTTCTTCACAATTCAACCCTTATTTTTTAGTATAACATTTTGCAATAGACTGAACTTTGTAAGTTTCTACCAATCCATCTTACCAATCTTTCTCTTAAAGGTCTATTTACAATCGATAGAAATAATTTATTCTAGAGGATCAATAAATGTCCAGACTTGATTAAAATGCATTAATTCTATTTAAAAATTCATTGCATCTAGTCATATTTCTGATTTCTTATCCAGGATAGCTTCTTTATAAGCTCTTTGATCATCACCATGATTCGTCTTTCCTATTAAGTAGAATTCAAAATCTTGCTCACTAAGAAATCCATATCTCTATGAGAGTTTAAGTACCTTAGATTTTTAAGTTAGAATAGGATTAACTAACATAGAGGGTTACTGACTGGATGCTTCAGCATCAGTATGGTCGACTCAAATTTTTAAGAACTTTTCTTTTAACTTGATCTCTCTACCTGAACTACCTTTTTCTACAAATTCTTTCTCTAAGAAGTGTATATTTCTACTGATTGAAACCCTTTTATCTGAAAAAAAATAGAAGTTATTAGTGTATACCATAGAAACTATTCGTATTATCGGTTTCTGAGCTAATGATCTTAAATAATTTTTTATATATTAATGAAAAAAGTAGTTCTTTATTTACATATGTTTGTTGTTTCCTTTGTGTTTTCATACACTCAATAAAGAATGTATGTAAATCATCCGGATAATTTTGTTTAATTGTTAAATATATTTTCAAATCATTCCCTATGTATGTGATGTTGATTGGGCAACTATATCACATAGTAGGCATACTAGTTACCATCTAATGATATTATATAATAATATATATAGGCTAATAATATGAGTATTATCATAAGAGCATTAGTTTGGATTTATAGTTAGTAAACTATTTATCGAACGTGATCGAATATCGATGAATCATATGGTATGCATAACAAATGATTTATCGATAGATTGTAATAGTGTGCAACGTAATCCATGAACTTGAGATGTCTGAAATCGAACTCTGTATAGATGGGTATATTTTATATGGTATATAAGTGCAGGACTAATCACACCTTGTACAAGAGCCGGTTTTGGTATACTTTGTTCATATAGGTATTCGATTGATAGTCAAGATGGGATCCGTTAGCTTAACATATTGGACTGAGAATTTTTGTTGCCTCTGTTCGAGTTGAGTTCCTAATCAAATGTCAATATGATGTCTTGATTATAAGTTGATGGCCATCGCATAATATTGACATGTGATCGACGATTCAAAGGTGAACTGAGATTAGGGTCTTGACAGTCTATGAACCCTTTCTCGATCAAGATATGACAATGGAAGGATATTACTCAGACATTACGTGTAATCGATGAAAGATTTGATAAAGATATTTCTTCATCGTGATATAGGGACTATGTCATATTGCTAGATACTAACCATAGTCGATGAGTAACTGAAATGTTTAAAATTGAAAGTGTTCAACATATGTTCACGGCTACGTCACGGTGAATCTTCATGGTCACACCAAAATCCTCTAGCGTTTTTGATATGAGAAAGAGATAAATGTTATCGGAAGAGGGATAGCACCCTCATGATAATATAGAAAAGGATGAATTAAATATGAATAAATGTTATATATATTTAATATTCTTTAATGTATTAAAGAGATAATTTAATGTAAATTACTTGTCAAATTTAATAATAATGATTATCAAATATGTTAAAATATGATTTTAAGGTACAATGATGAAAACTAGATTAAAGTGAATTTAAGTGTTAAATAATTAGATAAAAATTTATGAATATTCATAATTAATTTTTAAACACATGTCACTTTATTATTGAATAATAATTTTCACTTTGTGTTTAATTTTCATTGGTCTAAATTACATGGTTTCACACATCTAAAGTAAGTGTCGTTGTATCACATAAGTTTCAATTATTTTATTATATTTATTAGATAAATATTAAATTAAATAATTTAAAAAGAAAAAAAATATATAAAAGATTTTTATTTTCATTTTTATTAATGAAAATGAAGCAAAAAATCAACTTGCTATCTCAAACCCATTCGGCCATCAAGAAGAAAGCTTGGGGAGGGTACTAATTGAAGAGAGCTTATAATTTTGAGTTTGATCTTCATCAAATTATCATCCTTGGATCAAGTCTTTAAAAAGCCCTAAGGTAATTTCTAAAGGAAACCATTTTTTTCATGCTTTCTAACCTAGGGTTTATGAAACAATATTTACATTTATACAATAAGCCATAACAACCTTCAGAAGTAATGCCTTGAACTATCTTTATGATAACCAATAAACTAACCCATCTCCGATGTGGCATTAAGTTTATTAGTTCTAATCTGCTTGACGAATGCTAGACAACCTCAAATCCTTATATAATTAAAATTGAATTTCTTTTCACTCTTTATCTAATACAGAGTCTTTTGAATATATTTTGATCAAAATATATTTAGAACGTACATAGCAGCCTGTAAAGTATATCCCTATAAATATAATGTTAAGTTTGTGAAACTAATCATCAATTGTATCATATCAATAAGGTACGATTCCTTCTTTCTGACTCACCATGAAACTAAGGTGTGTATAAAGGTGTCATTTACAGAATAATTTCATTTTCTTTTAAGAACTCTTGAAAGTCAGTACTCAAGTATTAACCTTCACGATCCAATCGTAGATTCTTAATACTCTTTCTTGTCTGTTTTTTAAATTTATTCTTGAATTTTTTGAACTTTTTAAAGAATTTAGATTTGTATTTTATCAAATACATATATCCATATCTAAATATGTTATCAGTAAAGGTAATGAAGTATTCAAATCCTCCTCTAACTACAGTACTAAATGGTCACATATATTTGTATGTACGAATTCTAATAGTTATTTAGTCCTCTCATCTTTACTCTTAAAGTGAGACTTGATCTTTTCTCAAAGACACAACTCATAAGTTGGATAGGGTTCTGAATCCAATAAGTTTAAAATTCCACTATATCCAAATTGAGTTAGTCATCTATCTTTTATATGACCCAATTTGTGATGCCATAAATATTTAAAATTTATTTTAGTTCAAATTCTTTTATTAGTAATATCAAAACTAAATGACTGTTATTCAATTCAAGAATATACAAACTACTTTTATTTCTAACTTTACCAATTAAAAAATTTCTAAAATATATCAAACATTTATTTTTATTAAACTATACTGAATAATTATTATTATATAATACAGAAATAGAAATAATATTTCTTGAAGTTAAAGTAAAGTATAATACTCGCTTCAATCTCAAAATATGTCTAGATTAGAGTCTCACTCATATATTCCAGTTACCTATGTAGTAACAATTGCTCCATTAGTTATTTACAAAATAATCTTATTATGAGATAATATGAAATTATTCTGCATCGCCTATATTGAAATACAAATATAAGAGTAGTTGTTCAATCTATAAATTATAAATGAATATCAAAACTAAAATTTAATTTATATTTAATCATAGAATAATTATACATACCTCTTTTAATCTTCTTAAGACTATCGAGATACTAAGAATAATTCCTATTTTAGTGCTCATCTGTCCCTCAATGAAAATATTTTCCTTTTAGTTTTGATGTTTTGGGGTCAGCCTTCTTTGCTTTCTTTTTCTTATAGCCAACTTTTGGACCTTATTGAGATAGGTGCTTTGGTCGTTTTCCATTCCTACAAGATGTGGTTATATGGATATCTTCATATCCCTTATCCTTATTATTTAGTTTATAATATTTAAGAAGATTATTGAGGAACTCAAGTAGAGTTCGCTCAATATCATTAAGATTGTAATTAGTTATAAACCTTTTATAATTAGAAGAGAAAGATTGTGGAATCAAATTCAATTTAAGACAGTTTGAGACAATCAGTCATGATTACACCCTATGCATCTAACTGTTTGATGATATTAGTCATCTTTATGATATGATCATTGGGTAGGATACCTTCCCTAAGTCTCATCCTAAATAGGATTATGCATATCTCATATTCGAGCACCTTCGAATTCTCATCATATAACTCTTATAAGACGATGGGGATGTCATAGGTAGATGAGACATTCTTATGCTTTATCTATAGCTTTTTATTTATAGAGGCTAACATATAAAGCCTAGCAAACTAATTATCCTCGTGCTATTTGTAGTTTCATAATTTGAGTTTCTAATTTTTTCGATTTTACCAATTTAATCCTATATTAATTTTATAAATATAATTTGATTATTTATAAAATTTACCAAAATCAAGGATGATAAAATTGGGCTATGATAGTTGCTTTCTCTTTACTTCTCCTTGGAGAAGTAAAGATAAAAAAAGTAACCCAATTTTGTCCTACCTAAAAAATCGACTGAGAATGTGTCTATTGAGGAGCCTTGTTACCAAATTTTTTATTAGAGAGTCAAGTGGTGCTAGCTTCAGATGAACTGAATTAATAAGTTTGTAATATATCTTGCCTTGTGTCGCAGGATGAGAGGATTGAAACTAATTTGCTATTATCAGACTGTATGTTACAAGACAAAATTCAACGATCTCTACGAAAAATTATATATAACAAAACAAATGGATTTGAACATCTATTTCCCTTTATGTTGTAAAATAGATGTGTAAATAAATAGTAATATACTTTATGTTGCTAAACAATGTTGAATTGGTTCAATACTGTGCTTTATAAATGATATTGATGAAAATTGATTAAGTGATTATCAAGTGATTAGGGCTAACAAACCATTAATCATTCAATATGTTTTCATAAATATAAAAACAATGAAATTAAGCCAACAAGCACCAACCTTTGGTGTAGAATGCTAAAGATCTGATCCCAAAATTATGGAATCTTCAAGAATCAAAACCTTAAGCTTTGTTTTTCTTAATTTTTTTTATAATAATGGCTTAACTCTTAAAAAATTAGAAATTAACACCTATTGATATTATTTGCATCATTTACTTATATGTCTATGACATTTAAATCAAATACAAATGAGTCACAAAGCTTGTTAAATAAACTTTGTAATAGTAAAATATAAAAGATAAGTTTGTCTTCATTAATCATATTAATTCCAAACTTATCTTAAACTTGGTCGAACTTACTTTGATCAAATTTATTTTACTTCTATTTTTATTTCTAAATATTAATGAAATATTGTACCTTATTTTAAATTATATTTAGATCAATTTATATAACTCTTGGATTTGTTAAATTATTTAATGTGTAAACCATTTATACTTTTTGTCTTAATATTATGTCTGAGAGTGCTAGTTCTCTTGCAGATAATATTTATTCTCTCTCAAAGTTAGAATGAGCATAAATTATTTATTGTAATCTCTCGAGTTCACTGTGGTATTAACCATGAGCTGGAATCAATTTTATTGAGCTTATTTTGAATCATTCAAACGTTTAACAACTATGGTTAATATCAGCAATATGCCATATTTCTTAAACCATAATGAAGAAAATCTTCATCGAACCTTTTTACGTGTGATTGTATATTTCGTGTGAATAAATTTCTTTTGCTTGTCCAATTCCAACTAAGTTAAAGCTCATATATATCAAAAAACTCTAAACTCAGTTTTCGCTCAAATTAATAGTCATTGTGCTCTAAACTCGTTGTCACAAAACTCTTTCATGTAACTATAAAGAGCTTTGACCAAAAACTTTGATTTCAGGTATTTACTAATGTTTGATTGAGAATCAAATTCAGACCAAGTCAATGAAATCTCAAAATCCTGTATGTCATGTCAACGGATCTCGTATTAATAGTCATTTGTATCTTGATATAAATAATACATAATCAAATTGATTTTTACATACGAGATGTGATTAATCTCATACTTATATATCATATAGACCATATGCGTCTATACAGAATAATGATTATGACATCTCAAGCCAATAGAGTACTTCATATACTAGTATAATCATATGATAAATAACTGACAATATACTTCTGTGTGATTCATCATAATTTTGGTCATATTTGAAAAATAATTATCTAACTTTTAATCTACACTAATATCCTAATATCATGACTATTGTATTACCTATACTAATATCATCTCATGATATTCACCAAAGATATTAAGTATGCCTATTATTCAATATCGATGCCTGGTTGATATCAGTTCTGTAGGGAATAATTTAGATGATTAAAATTATTTAGATAATCATACATATACTTTATGATTAGTATGATTAAGAAGAGAAAGCAACATACACATATGAATAACAAATATTTTCTTTATTAATGAATATATAAAATACATATTACAAACATTAATTCAATACAAAACGTTCAAAACCAACAACACTAACAAACTCTCACTTACACTAATTTAGAAACATTTAACTAATTTTTAATAATGAAATCTCATGACCAGTCTCTTAACAACATTCATTTATTTATCCAAAACCTAATTTGAATATCTACTTCATGGTCACTTTTCATTTTATCAAAAACTTTTTAATTTCCTATGATTTAACATTCAAAATAAGCCTTCTAATCCCTAAATAATATATTCTAACCCGAATTATTAAAATTGAGTTAAATTTTCATTTTCTTTTAATTTTACAGTACCCCATTTACTGTCTCATATAATGCCCACAAGTCAAATTCTAATTCATTACAATTTAATCTCAATTATATCGATTTTATGTCTTAAATAATACAATTTAAGTCAATTTATTATAATTGAACCTAAATTTATGAATGAACAGTAAACTTTAAAATTACAAATTCATTCAATTATGAAATTATTACTCAAATTGAATGAAAATCCTTATCAAAGAGTTTAGAGGCCCTAGGAAGCTTTGAAACCCTAACTTCGAAAAATCCTAATTTGAGTATAAATCCTGATTTTTCTCAAGTTGATTTATTGACTAAGTCAATAAAATAAAAGTTCTAAAAGGAAGAGAAGGATGAGTACTTGTGATTTTTGACAAAAAAACGAAAGATTAATGATCTCACTTAGATTGTGTACCCAAGTATAGGTAGTCTTGTTGTAGAATGGTCCGGTGAGTCCAAGTGTCGTAT
>JAVXUL010000016.1:3311025-3344944 GCA_035590515.1 Trichilia minutiflora | reverse complement strand
CCATATTGTCAACCTACATATATCATCATATGATATCATTAGGTGACAACTAGTATGCTTACTATATGATATAGTTGCCCAATCTATATAACGTATGTAAAGAACAATTTGATAATTTCATTTAACAATTAAAGAAAAATATCTGGACAATTCACATACATTCTTTATATATGAGCATGCCAATATAAAGAAAATAGTTAATGTATGTGAATAAAGAACAATTCTTTTATTCATAGTTTAATATTTATATAAGATCACTAGCCCTGAAATTGACAATATGAATGGTTTCTAGGACATACACTAACAGGAAAGACACCATATGAAGTTCTTTATGGAAGAAAGTGTAGAACTATTTTATACTGGGATGAACTGGACGAAATAAAGCTAGATAACATTGAGTTAATCGAAGCCACCATCGAAAAAATAAAGGTTATCCGAGACAGCACAGGATAGAAAGAAGTCATACTCGGATAATAGAAGAAGAGATTTAGAGTTTGATGTGGATGAGCAAGTATTCTTGAAGGTATCACCCTGGAAAGGAGTGATTCGATTTCAAAATTGAGAAAAGCTTCACCCGAGATTTATTAGACCTTTTAGAGTCCCTGAGCGAATTAGTCCAATAGCATACAGGTTGGAGCTACCACCAGAAATACAAAGGATACATGATGTCTTTCATGTATCCATATTGAAGAAGTATGTTTCTGACCCCTCTCATATTATCCATCTGCCTCCTATAGATTTGAGAAAAGATTTGAAGTGTGAAATACAATCAATGGCCCTACTTGATCGTTAGGAGCGGACATTGAAGAGTAAAGTCATTCTTGTGGTAAAGGCTCTGTGGAGGAGTGATGCTATTAAAGAAATGACATGGGAGTCCGAGCTTCAGATGCAATATCAACACCCTCATCTTTTTCAGTACTAAGGTACGTTGAATTTTGAGGACAAAATTCTTTTAAAAGGGATAGATTTGTGAGCCCCGTGCTTAGATCTCAATGGCATATTTATAATTTTATACTTTTACTGTTCATACATTTTCATCCATCCTGTATCCCGTGTACATGTGGATATGATTTCATAATTATTTTGAGAGTTGAATTTTTTAAAATGAAATTTTGGGGTTGTGAACGTAGGGACCCCAATGAAATTAAATGTTAGTTTTATTTTGAGTGGGATCTCAATGATATTTTTTAATTAAGGGAAGGATTTGGGAGAAAATATGCAATTCATTCGAACGAATGAGTCAAATCGTTTGAACGAATTCCTGATCTCAGATTTGTTCGAACGAATAGAACATTTTGTTCTAACAAAAAAATGATCGTTTGAACGAAATTTGAAAGAACTCCCTAAAAAATTTTGGTCTTAAATTCGTTTGATCGAATAGTGATTTGTTCAATTGAATTGATCATTTTATTTGAACAAATGTCCGATCATTCGAACAAAAAATTAGGGAGCTCTCTACTTTAAAAGTGTTAGATTCGTTGGTCCGAAATCCAGTTCGTTTAACCGAATTCATATTCGTTCAAACGAATCCCCCGATTTGTTCGATTAAATCGATGTAAAATAATAATTTTGTCTTCATTCTAGAAGCTTCTTCTTTATATTTCTTAAGGATAAAATGATAATTTTGTCCTCTCATTATAAATATGGGGGCTGAGGTCATTTCTCCCCCATTTTCTTCTTCTCTTCTTCTCCTCCGTTCTCTCTTCTGTTTTAAAAATCCATCTGCCTATTCTTGTGCTTTCTTTGATTTTTTCTTAGCATCTCACTAGATTTCACACATTAAACACTCTACGGGTTTCGATTGGCATTTGAAATGCAAAAACAAAAATAAAGAGATAGGGTTTCGGGAGACGATTTAGGGCTTTTCGGGTTTGAGACCAAATCACCACAAGATTCGTAGCGTTATTCTTAGCTTGTCTGTATATTTTATTTTCCATTTTAGTCAATTTTTATAATATGGATTTTATTGTATATTCGTATAGATTTTGGTAGATTTATCGCTCATATTTTAATTTTTACACGTTATTCAAGTTGTAGTAAAGTCAAAAAAGTTATAGGATGCTAGAAATATAAACTTAAAAAAATTGGGTGAATGTGAACTGTAATTGAGTTATTATTTCGATGAACGTGTGGGGTTCGTAGGTCTCAATTATGAAATCGAGCCGAATTACGCTAGCGTAGTGATAATATGGGTACGTGATAGTGTTGTATGGGTAATTAGATAGATAACGAGCGTTTTACCCAGTTTCGTGTATTGTCTGATTTTAGGAAAACCCAAGTTAGCATGCATCGTACACATTTGAGTTTCATACGTATTTCAGAATTTATATTGATATGTTTGGGTACTTGTATCTAGATGACGGTGTGCAAGCAAGGTATTCGCAAAACATACCGAGGAACAAGGAAAACTACGGAGTATATACCCTTCCTAATTAGTAAGTGGACTCATTTTGTTTTGCCATTTTATTTATAAAAAAAAAATTTCATAAATATAATGATATGCAAATGTTTTATAAGTGATTTTGCTTATTACTCCTAAATATGTGAAAAATGCATATGAGTATGTTTAATATGGTTTTGGAATGGATTTAAAATAGTTTGGTACATATATGATTTTATGTGATGATAACGGCCATGAGAGCCGAATTGTTTACTATAGCTACAGAGTGATTGCTTGGGGGAGAATTCACTAGGATGTAGACCCCTAGGTGAGTGTTATATGTGATAGCCTAAGAACGGCCTGGGTAAGAGGTCGTCTAGGTGAGTGGAGGTTGTACAGGTGAGACTATTATATGATGATTGTGATATTGTGAGGGAGATGTGATTCGACCACCTGTGAATCTCGTCGAGTCAGTCACGGATGTCACCCCGTGACAGTTCAAGGCAAACGTCAGTGGTGGACATATTTTTTGAAAAATCATGCATGTTTTATTTCTTGCATATAAAACTATCTTTTATAAAATAGCATGATTTTATTGCATATAACAACACCCACTGACGGTCTTGGGATGCCCAGGGTCAGAGTAATCTCCGAGAAAGACAGTCAGTCAACATAAGTTCGATATATATTTTAGGAGCTTTCAAACAAAAAGAACTACTTTCATCAAACTGTTTATAACGTATTTTTGAATGGTGCTACTCTAATTTAAAAACCAAGTATTATTTATATAAGTTTACTTTTAGTTCACTCACAGAGTATACTCACCTCCCTCACTCGCCAGTTTTAGGTTTGATTAGTTAACCGCGAGCGGTGGTAGTGTTTCATCCAGGTTAGAGAACTACCAGGTATATGATAGATCAACTCGCTTAGAATAGTTTATAGTCCACTAGTGTCGGTCATTTACTTTGTTTTATTTTCTGAATCTTTATAGATTGTAAAAAAGATTTTATAAATGATGTTTAGCATTGCTTATATTGGTTTGGAATCTACTTTTGGCTATCTTGTGAAATGATTTATGAACTGGTTTCTTCATTTTGAAGTGTTTATGGAATGTTATGAAAATGTTTGTAGTTTGGGTATTTGGATTTATATTTGGTAGTGCTATATAAATGTTTTTGAAATAAGTTTTGTAAAGGCCTTACAGGCTCACAAGACGTGTTCTGGTGATTGAATACACCCTGGGGAGTTTATGACGATTGTTATGTGTAGGATCCACAAGTTGGGACGTAACAACAAAATTTAGTAGCCTAAGGATGAACCAAGATAATGGCCATTCTAGGTAAGTGATAAACTGATGTGGTTAGAATAAGAGAGATGATTATCTCATTTATGATAGAATGAACTACTAGATGAGTATGTTAAGGATAGTCACGTAGAGTACTCATACTACTTGAGACCAACATCAGTTATAGGCTTGTTTTTATTTGATAAAAAATGTATTTATGGTTTTATTATACATTCATTGAAAACTATTTTATATACATATACATATTGATCTATGATTTAGAGATATAAGGGTAATAACTAACTGTTCAAAATTACTCATGATCAGAATAGTCGTCGAGAAAAGATGATCAGGTCCAATGAGTTTCATATTATAAACAGATCATAGTTCTGCTAAATAAAATATTTTTCATAAATGTTTATCTAAAAGGTTTTCTTATACATTTTTCATATCTATTTTATATTTATATCCAATCACTGAGTGTATATTAGTATATTGAACCTTTTTTCCACTCACAGGTGATTTTGAGCTTAGTTCATATATAAAGTAGTAGTGATAACATTCGAAGTAGTGTGTTCAAATATAATTTTCTTACTCGACTCACATTTATTTCATTTGAGTTTATTGGGAGACATTTATGAAGTTTATATCTTTTACTTATTGCAAGAATTATAAAACCTTTATATATGTTTGTACTTGATTGTGTAAATGAGAGTTTATATCATTTTATGATCTCAAATTTTTAAATAATTGATGTGTGGATTTTATCATGAAAAATGATGGAGATGTTTTGGAGAGAAGATTTAAAATGATTTTATCTTATATGTTTCCAGGTCGATGATTATGTATGTTTTGATTAAGTTGAATGATATTTGATTTGAGATAGATTTATAATATATTTGAAGTGTTTGATTTTGTTGTGATTAAACGGAGCTTTAGTGTTTTGAAATATTTATATTGAAAGTGTTTTAAATGTTTTTATAAAAAATAGATACTAGATTAGTGTTATAAGTTCTTGGTATATGTTCTAGGTTTAGAGAATGCCTATCAGAGATTTGTAACGATTGTCACGTTTGAATTCTACATATTATGCAGGAATATCTACAATTGTTGAGTTATGAGTTTATCATTCCTATATGGAAAAATCTTATGATGCTAAGGATGACGCTTGGCATCTCATTCAAGGCCATCGACTTAGATCCTTTAGTTTTCATCTCTTTCGTTCATTCTACATAGAAATTTGATTATGTTAATTTGGTCGAATGTACAAAAGAATAATACTTTTGAAGTTCCAAACTAAGCATTCTTAGGAGGGAAACCAGCTTAATTAGGGTCAAAATATCATAAGAGATTCAGATTCCACTACCATGTAGTAATTAGTTTTGTTTTTCTACAACGTGGGTCAAACGGGAGAATTAATCCCTTCTCCTTGCCTTTTCCATTTTCAAAAACTCTGGGATTCCACCACTAGATCATGTACATTCACAACTAACTAAACTCAATCCATAAAATGAATGATGTCTTGTCTTTTTTCTAATGGATGAAACATTAGTGCTATGTACGTAAACATGCAAAAACTACGAATCAATAGCTTATCATTATTTTATACATTTTTGTATGCAAAGCTAGCAATTGGGATGGAACACTATAAGGAAAGTGAAGATGATGATTTTAATGTTTGGAATGAAGTTTGGTTCGAGATCACTGCAAAATTTTCTATTTATATCTCCTTGCATTGGTCCCGGACTAGGCTTCATTCCCAACATAGATTATCAAATCATCACCCAATCCAGCTATTTATATTTATATATATATATGGGATATTATTTATAATTAATTTATTTACAAACTCTTCCATCGATTCAAACCAAGCAGATTTTGATTCAGTCGCTAGAGTTTTGGGGCAGTTTGTTCGGTAACTTCGGTTTCATGATTGAGAAGTTTCAGAACTTGTTCTTTCTTCAAAGCAAGTGCTTGCATTTTGACTTCGATTTTTTGGAGCTTGGCCTTTAATTTTTCCGGATCCTTTTTATCTTCAGGGTTGTCTTTGATCTTCTTCTCCTTTCCTCCGTGATCTTGTTTATCCTCCTTATCTTTACAGTCTTTGTCCTTCTTCTTCTTCTTTTTACTATCCTTTGTTTTCTCTTCTCCCTTATCATCCTCTTCCTTGTCCCGGTTCTCGTGTTTCCCTTGCTTTTCATGCTTTTCCTTCTCTTGATCATTTTTATCCTCTTGTTTTTCTATTTTTGCTGGCTCTCCCATAATTTAATAAAGATTTACTCCGTTATTGAGTTTCCGCTGCAAACCAAAACTCAGAGAAATTCAACAAGGGTAAGCACATTTGAATACTCTTTCTATATACAGTCATATATATGTTAAAAATGCAAAGAATTAACGAACATGCACTGTTTAATTACATTTAACAAAACTAGAGAATTATTGATATCTAGGCAATACTCAATACCTTCCTCTAAATAGGATAACAATTCCTAAATTGAAATTACACTTTTCCAATCATTGACATGGGCTTTGTTTTTGTTCTGCCAATCAATAACTAATCAATATATGGGCTAGGTTTTGAATTTCATGCTTGGACGAAGAGAGTTGGCATCCATACTCGGCCGAACACCTTCTTCATATCATTGATTTTTTAGTAATTGCACTGATTATGCAAGATCATGGTTTGGTTTGATATAACACGATCATATTTGATTACTACAGAATCAATGATATTAACACACCTATTAGCCAGTTTCTCCCTTTTTCTAGGAAACTCTTTTCTCTTTTCTCTCAGCATAAGGTATCCAAAAAAAACTTATCAGTTTCCATTATTTTTTCTGGATAAAGAGTTTGGAGTTTTGTTTTGTTTTTTATGTGATAGATTTTTATCCACTTATGTCTAAATCTGTGTTATTTTTTTTCCTTGTATGATAATATGGTTTTACTTCGAATTTTGAAACTTTTAAAATTAAAATGGGAAAATTTCTAAGCAATACAATGACTTTTTGTAAAAAATTCATCATTGTATCAATTAAGAACGCTAATTGTAAAGTTGGAAGGTAAGTAAATGAGTTAAAAAGAAAAATTGTTTCGTGTTCACTATTAAAAAGATTTTATAATGGTGTTTTCTTTTTATATACTAATTTCTAATATTAAATGAGTATATATTATAATCGATTGATCGATCATAATATATTATGAATGTGGCATTGTAATGTTGTATTTCTCCTTACTAAAACTAATAGCAATTAACAAACAAAGGCGTTTATTTTTTCTTGGTAGGAGACCCACTAGGATTTGAGCCTCGGTGTCTTCTCTCTCCTTCCAGATTTTTATTTTTGTAGGAGTAGAAAATCTCTTGTAATATAATGTGTAGAGAATCTATCATTAGTAGTTGGTGTAGATTTCTGAAATTGAAAGAAAATATCTAAAGAATCCTTAATTTATAATTTATGATTTACATCATCGACCTAGGCTTTCTTTTATTATTATTTTTTTTTTTTGAAAGATTATCCCTTTCAAATTTTCAATACAGGCACTACACTACATGTTGACACGCAATGCAATGGAGGTTAATCAATTGTTTTCTTCATTTATTTTTTATTAAAATTTTCTTCAATTAACTGGAGACCGGGAGGTGAATAATATCAATCTTGGCATAAATGCAAAAAAATAAACAGAAAAAATAGATAATTAATAATTACGGACCTGGACTTGGATGTCAATCCTGGCAACTTTTAGCTCGGATGGAGCTTGCTTGCTTGATATATCTATATCAGTTGTCCTGCAATCTTTAATGAGCCTTTTATACCTTTCATTCTCATTCCTATTTTCTTGGTATTCCAATCAACAATCGACCAAAAATGAAACTCCATGAGAGCTCTAGCGAGAATTCTGACAATCCACACAATGTGTTTTCAATCCAAAAACTTCATTCTGTTTTTTGTTTTGCCACTTGTTATCAATCCTATAACCAAACTCTAATTCGAGTATTTTCTCTCTTTTTGATTATTGACATAATTTCAATTTCCTATTCATATTAATTTTGGTGGATATTTCATGGCAAACATCACATTAATTTATAAATTTTGAATTTTCATTTTATAAATGTTGCGCTTTCATTTCTCTGATTCTTATAATGCTAATAGAAACGCCCCGTGAATCGAGTCAATTTGGTGCATAAAAGGCCAGTTTCAAATGCTGGCTTTCCGGCAGGTATTGGCTTAATTTCTTCCTTCCTTCCTCCATCCAACATATCATGCGAATGTGGCTTCGCTCTCTGCTTTGACTCCACAGTAACCAGACAAGTTACGCCTATCCTACCTCCATTTGCAAGAGAATTATTTGTAGTTGTGTTTTTGATCTAGACTCTAGAGAATATCATATGAATTTATTTCCTCCCAAGTCCATATTTTCTGAAAAGCTGTCTAAGTGCCAACCATACACGTTCACTAAATTTCCACAATGACGACATGATATGCTTTGACTTCAAAATCAAATGGCAGTCAGGCCATATACAAATACATGAAACATGAAACAGCTGTGTAATTCATCGGAAGTAATATGCATTGTTTTATTGATTTTAAACAACAATTTGAATCAAAGTAGAATATGATCGAAATTTTTTTTTTTAATGTAAATGAACATACCATGTGGGTAAAGTGGAAGGAACGATGTTAATGTAATTTACAGGTTAGGAAGTAATTCAATGTTTAAACTTTCTGCGACATCTTTACATGAATCTCTCTTCTTCTATTTCTCTTTCTCTGGGGCCATTCAATTCAAATCCCCTACATCTTTTCATCTCAACACTCCCTTTTCTTTCTCTTACTTTCTCTTATTTCAAGTTTCAATAGCCAGTCAATCAAATTAAAAATGCCCCTACCTAATAATAATAATAATAAAAAAAGACAATAATGACAACTTGCCACTTTCTCCTTCGAACCACCCCTTTTCTTCGCATCAAGGGACAACTTTTCAACACATAATAGTAAAATGTGTTTTTGAACCCAACTCTCTTCCCTTCCCCACCAGTTGGTATCCTAAAAATGAATAACGCCTAATCTACTCTACATCAATCGGTCCGATAAGCTAGGTAGACGACGGAAAAAGTTCAAGCTAGACGGTGGCATTGGGTCTCGGAACATGGGGTGCCTTAAGTAATAAAATCCCAATGCCACGGCCACCATTTTGGGTGGCACCATGTACAATACCAAAGTAATAACCAAGCAAACACCAATAAATAATTTCGTAGCTCTTGGGTCTCTCCAACTTACCAGAGCTTGAACACGTTCTCCTTGGGTTGCAAAATCGCCCAAAAGGGTCTGAACCCTTGCAGCCAACAGACGTAACCTGTCATAACGCATTCGGAGAATGTCAGGGGGTTTAGAACTGGGGATTGTGTCAAATTCTTCGTCCAACTCATCCACGTCAACCGTTTCCGCTTGAGATAATCTTGTATCCATACCCGACGGAATCTTTGGCCGAAACCGGTAATACCACAATCCAATCAAGACAATGTATAAAAACCCAGTTGGTACTATCAAATCCGGGTACCAAACAAGAACCAAATACAACACGTGGACTAATACTGTAGTAACCGGGTTCTTCCACCTTCTAATGTTATACAACCATTTAGCTAACCCGACAGCCCAAGCAAGCACCCCGACAATCCGAAACCAATTCGCTTTACTCTTTCTCATGCTCCAAGTATGAGAATCCGCATCCAACATGCATCTCACAACCTCCGGTCCCAATGGGGGTTCCGACCGACACAGCCATGCAGCCACCATCTTTGTGGCCGCCCCACGCAGTGTCTCTTGGTGGACAACCCCTAGAGGATGTAAGTAATGCATTCTTGGAAGTATTGGCTGACTGTAAACGGAACAAGTTTCTGGTAACATGGATGGGCAGACAAAACGAACCGCCAATTCAATTTCACCCATTTTCTTCAACCCCGACCGCAACAATACCAACAATGGATAGGAAGTAGTATAGATCTTATTGTTTTCCAGAGTTGATACGCGTATGCGTATTTTGCCAATGCAATAGTCGGGTTTATCCTCCGACACGTCAGCGAACATGCGCCAGTTGTCAAAAACTCCGATGGTGAGAACCGTACAAGGGTCATAAACCTGCCACGTGTACTGCTCGTTCCAGCGTGGATCAAAGCTGTCAGTAATGGTTCGAGTGCGGACCCACTTTTTGCCATACTTGGCCACACAGTAAGCATCGGTGGACCCTTTGCCTCCGGCTTTGGGTTTCATTGGCATCAAGCCACGCGCGCCTAAAATCCCCAACTCCAAAATCCCAACAGCCGGCTTCCAGAGCTGCTTAGCCGTGGGTCGAAAGTCGCTGCATACATGCGCCGCTTCGTCAAGCACGTGATATCCTCCTTCCAAGCATAATTTTAGCTGGATTCTCCCGCAGTAGGCCCCACGACCACCGCCACAGTCATCTATTACCTCCAAAGGCAACCACTTACTTGCCACGTGGCGCTCGTCGATTCGCTGATCAATCGAACTCACAGGAATCATCACGTGTCCCAGCAGCATTGCGTCCTTGGTTGTACGGTCCTCCACTAACAAGATCAGAGTGTCCTCAAACGGCTCGCCGGCAACAAATATTAAGTCCTCGTTCCAATGAAACGAACAACTATGATTGTTCATGGACGCACGCCTTGTCCGTGCGGACTGAAATCCCAGCTGTGCTTTGACTCTAATCTCCGGTGCCGTTAACGGAGGTAAATTATGAGCAATGTGAAGGTCCTGAGCTTCCATTACAGTAACTCTCAAATACCAAAGCTTTGGCGATTGATAAACTTTCGAGCGCGTATGGGCCACATGCGGCGCGTCGGAGCTCCACGCTTCAGGAAACGCGTCGTCAGCTTGGGTTCCGATCCATACGGCAAGCTGAATTTCTCCGGATACTCTGCTATTCTGTTCCGGTGCTCCGCCCTCAAGGCGATACCACTGTGGGGCCAGAGGACTGTCCGGTGGGTCCCGCACTGGAACATCAGAGAGATCAAAACAAACGCCGCCAAGGAAAATTTCCGACGGTGAGTCCCACACCGATATCTCCAGAGTTGCATTAACCGAGTCATTCTTATTATGATACAGCGCAAAAACCTGGTTCCACTCGGGCGAGTTTGGCTCTCCGGGTCTCGCTAGTTTTGATTTTTTATAGTGGTTGGAAGTTCTGATTCTCACGTACGGACACACATTTGGAGCCAATCTACGGCCTTTACCAATTTTGACGAATAAATACATCATCGGCTCAACGAGATCGTACGGATGGATCCTCTCTGTTGGAATTTCTCCACAAGGTTTACCTGCAGCAATCACTCGAGGTGAAAAATCGCCATTAGGCCTCTTCAAAACCTTAACTCTCTCAACATTTCCGCTCTGCATCTTCCTCACCTCAGCAGTAGTCGGATACACCTCTTCGGGTGGCAGATGCTGAGGCGGATCCGGTTGCACGTGCACCACATGCGGCGGGGATTCCTCCACAACGGTGACCGGTGTCGGCTGAGCATGATAGCTTTCGGTAACAGGATGACAAATCTCCACGTGTCCGTGTACTTGTCCTGGAACCTCGAAAACTCGACCCTCTTCCACGACAACGACGCTTGGCTGATGCTGCGGTAGCTCTTCCTGGGCCTGAGGATTCTGCGGTTGAGAATGTTGTTCCTCCTCAACCACCTCATCATCATAATAAATTCTTAACCCAATCTCTCCTCTAATCCAGCTGAAAACACTTTTCTTCTCCAACGGAAAATAAATCAACCCTTTGTCACCTTTTCTCGAAAACTGGCTCCCGTACAACTTTACCCTTCCGAGGAAATGGTTTTTACGACCACTGCCATTGCAATATTTTTTATCGTTATAAACCTCGATTTCCAGCTCTTCGTAGTCCATGTTTGTGGGATCGGAAACTATGAATTCGAGTGACTCGTTCCATGTAGGGCTTAATTCTCGAACCTTGGTAGAGGTTCGTTTTTTCTGTCCGTCAAAATCAGCAATGACATATGGGCTAGAGCTTCCCTGGCCGTCCTTGGGAAGAAGGTTTCGTGCGTCGACTACCTCCACAATAAGTTTACGGACGATATTTTGTTGCTGCTGCGATGGTTGTGGTTGAGACGGCGTCGTCATGTTCTCATTTTAGATATATGGTGAAAGGGTTTTGCGGGTTAAGTGAAAAGAGTGGAGGATTTTTTTGGATTGTTTAAACAGAGACAGAAGCCAGCGTTGATGGCGGAGGAGAAGGTAATGAAGGGTTTTGAGGTTTGCTTTATTGAAATTATGCTTTGTTTGTTGCCATTATTTTCGTTTCTGTGTTTTTATTGTTTGATGTGATGTGATTTGGCTTTGCATTTTTATTTTATTTTATTTTTGTGTGTATTATAGATTGAGCATAAAAGGAGAGAGGAAAGAATGTTTGGTGTTGTGGCAATGGAAAAGAAAATGCGATTCCATTCTCTCTCGTCAAGGTTTTTGCTCGTAACTTTTCGGTTTCCCACACTTTCCGGGTTCGTTATCCAACTCAGCTTCTTTCCATTATATCCTTAATATAATTTTTATAATCCAAACTCATTTTGCATAATCTTTCATTATATCTCACGACTCACGCAAGCACAAGTACAATATTCAAGAGGAGTTCGTAGTTATTCTTTCTGCATTACAAATTTCTGATTTGTTAAGATTACTTTAAATTATCACATATTTCTGTTTATATACATTATATAATTTTGTAAATTGTTGGAAGGATTCTAGATTTACAATGGGGTGAGAACTAATTTGATTAGCAAAGTTTATTATTGATGAATTTGTGTAAGGTTTAGACGTGGGTTCAACTGGGCCAACCGTGTTTGACAAAATGTGTGTGAGAGAAAATGAAACTAGGTAGCTTGAATTAAACGGAGGTGGTGATCATGGTGATAAGATGCTTGTGCAAAGCACATGATTCCACCTCCAAAACAAAGACCATGGCCTTCTCCTTTTTGTCAAAAGCAAACACATTTTAAATAAAGTTGAACCCACAAAGCATCCCCTTTATTATCTCTTGTTTTGGCTCTCTTATTCTTCTGTGCGTTTACCTTGTCAACAAACTGAAAGATCTAAATACGTTGCTTACCTTTTCATCTTAGGATAGAGTTTTATTCTCAAAGCTGATAATTCTAATGTTATGAATGATATCTATCGACAACAAAATCTTTCTTTATTCGTAGAATTAAAGTTTTCAAAACTTTGTTATATATCAATCCTTTTTCCATCTCTGTCACCCTTCCGTTAAAACAAAAATAGGAAGGAAAGGAAAATAAGAACCTCTTATTGACATTTTGAAATCCAATTATATTACGTGAAACATTCTCATTCAGTCATTTGGGACCAATGTTCAGAGCTTTTGGCACACATGCCAAAGAAGCTTCTCCATCCATGGTCATGGCTTAGGTGGGTTTTGAGTCCTTTTTCGAGTTGGTGGACTACTTTCAGAATCTGATCCTACAGGATAAAGTAATTACAAAATCTGGGCATATTTTTGTTGGATATTTGTGGATGAGATCAATGCTAACTGCAGCTTCATAAAGACCCAAGAATATTTAGCTAAAACAGGAATAAACCAGTACTTTAGATGCTATTCCTTTTATCTTATCTGTTTAGCATCCAATCAAATTTAATTTCATTCCCATGTTGAAGAGTGGGATTTGGGTTGGAATCCTGATAAACTTGTGTTACTAGGTTCTGACAATTGGTTTCGAGCTGGTCATGAATAGATGGTGATATGGAAATTATGAATTCTCTGTATTAATCTTGATTCATGTTGGGATATTATTATTATTATTGATTTCAAATGCTACATGATCCTGGCTAGCCATCAGCTTATTTAAATATCATTATGTGTAACTCCCATTTTTGCATTTTACCCAAGATAGAAATTGTTTAAGAGATGTCCCATTCATTTAGTCACTCGCATATAAAGTTTCTTTTCAAAATCATCGGTATTCTGATTCACCCTTACAAAGACGTGGTCCCTTTTCTCCCTTTTTCTTTACCATTTTTCTTTTTCTTTTTCTTTTTCTCAGTTAAATATGAAATTACATTTATTTTGTAAGTTAATTTTAGATCAGCTTCTAAATAGCGGAGATGTCCATTAAAGCTATACATTTCAGTTATGTCAAATAAAGGAATAACTTTGCTTGTAAGCTTGCTTAGGCAATTGTTCTTATTTCCATTATGTAAAAGGGTTATTATTTACTTCCTCTGAAATTTGGCAATATTTCACTTAAATGATGTGAGTACAAAAATAATTACATGATTCTTTATTTTTTTAAAAATATTATTTACAATTATCTTATACTCTTATATGTAATTATAAAATTAAAAATAATTATTTATTTATCTCATACTATTAATATACACACACACACTATTAGAAGCAAAAAAAAAACTTTTGTACACTCCATCACTAATAATTTTAAAAAAATAATTTTCCTAATTTTTATTAAATTTTATCATTTTTTTTAACGATCAATCGAGTGTATATTGATAATAAAATTATTAAATATTTAATTAATCTTTTATTTATAATCGTAACTATTGAGGATGATGAAGAATAAATATTTGATTTTATTTAATTCTGTTATTATATGCATGGATATGAAAGAAGGGAAGCAAAAGTTTATTCTTACATTTTTGTTATTTAAGTGAAACATTATGCAAATTTAAATAAGATAAGCGATAATAAAGATAAAGAGTAGTTGATGGAATTTGTTGTTATTTGAAATTTCACACAACAGAAACTCTTTATTTTATACATAACACAGGCATACCAATATTTACGTGTACATGACAATCAAGCTTATTGTAAATTACCAGTAATTCTCTCCAATTAAACAGCTTTCTAGCGGCCAGCAGATTGAAATTTTCTAGATACCAACACCCCCAGCGAGAAAGCCAACACTGCGGTAATAACAATCCCTTCGTTTCTCTTCAGTACTTCCATTATCCTCTTGAATTGAAGAGGCTCTTTTCCCCATTTTCTTAGGAAATCTTCTCCAAAACTATCCACCTCGGAGTTCTTTCTGCTCTTCTGTTTCCTGTCAGGATCGGATTGGCTGCTGTCGCCATCTCCCTGTTTTTCTTTGTATTTGTTAACATTTTCATCATTGTGATGAGTAGTAATTTGTTGTTTATTTTCATGGACAACGTCATTGATGTTTTGTTTATGAATCTCAGGAGGGGGAGGTTGTTTTGGTATCTTTGGCACTGTGACAGAGAGAATCTCACCATCAAATTTTCCTGATATCCTACTAAGATCAGAATTCGGTGGTAGTGTAAAACCCTGCTGGAAGCGTAGGATGCTTTTGTTATCACTCGACAGCCTTTCTCCACTCACTGTTATATGTCCAGAGGTGTCAACCTGGAGCTTCACCTCGTCCTTTTTGAAACCTAAAACATCATAATTAAGATCAGCAAAGAAAAAAGATCAGTAGCAGCAGGGAGTCGCCTTCTCTTTTAAAACTTAATTTTCAAACAATTAAAATTTACATTTCAGACGATCTATAATAATAATAAATGTTCAATCCATTTTGAGGGGATATTTACCTGGATCAAATTTGGCTACTCAGGAATCAAGATGTATTTGGATGACTCGTGCTCTAATAATATATATTTCAACACAAGCAGTTCATAAATTCTAAAATCTAATATCCTAACCTAATATATGTAACTAATTAAAACAATTGTTAGGCTACGAAATTCTAGATTTTAATATGAAAATTATACCCGGAAGATCCATAAGTAGATAATGTCCATTTGAGTCCTCCGTCCAAGCTGCAGAAGGTAAAAAATCTTGAACTATAGGATTCTGGGAGAGTCCCGTTTCTCCTGGCCGCCTTGTTCTTCCAACATTTGTCATTTTTCATGAGAAAATAATAAGGTTTTTAATTTTTAATTTTTGATGGGTAAATAATGAGGTTGGCTTGCAGATGCACTATTAATTATTTATAGAAATGGAAACTGTCCTTCGATCGACATGATCAAATTCACAAAGCTTTTTCTTTTGGGGTATATTTGGTTATTCTAAACTTCTCCCGTTACGGTATTTTTATTAAGACAAGCATGCAATTTGATCAAATACAAGAAAGGGAGTATTCTTTGCTTGGGTTGTATACCAAAATATTTTAGGTGGACGGATTGATCAGAATGTAGCCATGAACGCCTGCTATCAGTATGGCGAATGCTTCGGGCACAAGGTTATTAACTTTGTAGAGTTAGATTCCCTTCCAAGGAAGGTTAAAGGACGTAGTATTTTATGATTCCTATGGCCGAGTATTTTATTGAGAATACATATATGTATAGAAATATATTTACTCAATTCAACGTTTGGGTTTTGTTAAAAGACGAATTGAAAGGAAGTATATGTTCTAACAGAAAAAATTTTCCATATTTTTTTTATATATTTTTATCAAAGAATTTTAAAATATGTTGTATATCTACAAACTTTTTCATTACACAAATATCATTGTTAAGAAAAAAGTTTCATGATGCTAAAAAATATTATCATTCAGTAATGATAAATGAAGTGAAACACAATCCTGACCTCATGCTAAAAATGTGCAAATGGGCTAAGAAATGGAGAACAGGAGAAGATTAATCGTTGACCATTAAGAGCAAGCGGCTTCCCTCCCTTCCCTCTTAACACCTTAATTACTTTTCTCAATTTGGATTATTTCTTTCAATCTCGAAAGGATTCTAAATATATTCCCATGGCCACGACATATTTGAAATGCAATAACCATGGTTGAATTTGCAGAAAAATAATTAAAGATATAAAAGGAATACAATCAAGACAAGAGTACAAGAAATAAATTGAACGGTAGCAGTTGCGATGGAAGCTTTGAAAGCAAGATTGTTAATGTTATTAGCTTTGGCTGTAGTATTTGCGACGGTGAAGGCTAAAATCGGCGATTTCGATGAGACGTGGCGGAAACCAGCTGAGAAAGCCAGGAAGGCAGCCCACAAAGCTTATACACCTAATCCTGAAGAAGTAGCAAATGATTTCAATAAGCATGTTCACCAGTAAGTGCCTGATAAATATGTATAATATCATTCTCTTATCTTCGTGCATGCATCAATGTTGGTACGTAGTGGAGAGTGCTTACAATTATATATGTTGTATGCATAATATATAGAAATGGATTTGATATGTAAGGGTGCGTTACGTAGTGGAGAGTGCTTACAATTATATATGTCATTTGCATAATATATAGAAATGGATTTGATATGTAAGGATACAACCTAAGGCATTAACCATGGCAAATGCCTGGCAACAATCAATCGGTGCTGGAGATGAGACAAAAACTGGGCTAGAAACAGCAAGAAGCTAGCTGAATGCGTCCAAAGTTTTGGCCGTCGTACCACAGGAGGAAAAGATGGACCATTCTACGTAGTATCAAACCCAGGTGACAATGATCTGGTTAACCCTAAGCCTTTGCGTCACACTGTTATCCAGGACAGACCCCTTTGGATCACTTTCGCACATGACAAGGTGATTAGGCTAAGAGAAGGGCTACTTATTACGAATGATAAGACCATTGATGCTCGAGGAGCTAATGTTCACATATACAGTGGAGCTCAAATTACAATGCAGTTTGTGAAAAATATTATCATCCATGGTCTTCACATCCCTTCCTCTAAAGTTGGAAATGGTCGCATGATTAGAGATTCGGTTAATCATTATGGATTTCGGACTCGCAGCGATGGTGATGGAATTTCCATGTATGGAGCTTCTCATATTTGGATTGATCATCTTTCAATGTCTAATTGTAAAGATGGACTGATTGATGCAATCATGGGATCAACTGCAACTACCATCTCCAATTGCCAGTACTTCATCCACCATAAAGAGGCTATGTTGTTTGGTGCAAGTCTCACAAGATGCATGTAGCAATAACTGGATTTTAGAAACTAAAAAGCAGCGACACTCCCAGGTTCACAGCACTCTTCCTACTAGTCTTTCTCACCTCCGAGAACAGCAAAATCAACATAACAGAAACAATTTCTAGAAAAAAAAAAGAAAATGAAAGAACTGAAGAAAGAAAAATGAGAGAGAGAATTCAGAGGAAGGCTGTTTCCTTTTATTTTCGTTCTGGTTTTTTCTTTTTTACTCAAGACTACACATTTCCAGCCTTTAAATCGAAACAGAAAAAAATAAAAATAAAAAGCTCTTCTTGTGTATTAACCATAATACCCTCACTCATTTAAGTTTTCAAAATCTTACATTTTTCATCATAAAAACTTATACAATCTCAGGTCCACAAGAATCATGACTTTATACCTGAAACAACTTCTCAATGCACTCAGGCAAATCACTTTGGTCAGGGATTATTGCAGAGAACGCCGAGATGCAGATGGGGATTCGTGCATGTTGCAAACAATGACTACACTCGTTGACTAATGTATACAATTGGTGGTAGCCAACATCCTAGTATACTTGACCAGGGTAATCGATTCATTGCTCCTCCAAACCCACATTGTAATTTGTAAAGGGGTATAGAATTTCTATAAAACGTAATTTGTTATGTTATATGTGAAGAATTTACAATAACGATTTCTTCGTTGACTTTTGTTGTGGGGATTGGTGAAGGTAACAAAGGCGGATTATTCACTAGAGAGTGTGTGGAAAACCTGGAATTGGAGGTCGGAGAAAGATTTGATGATGAACGGGACATTCTTTGCTCAATCAGGGACATCGATTCTAAAAGTGAACAGGAAGGATGTGATTCTGCTAAGCCTGGGACATACGTGAGAAGGCTTACACGTTTTGCAGGTGCTTTATGAATCAACAATGTTAACCTACAGATATATTTAATTATTTTATACGACATGTCCAAATGCATAGTAGGCTTTTGGAGCTCAATTTTAAACCCTTTTCATTAAAACAGAGGTTGAGATAACTTGGCAGCTGGCGAAATCAGACAACTCATTGTTGTCAGAATATTTTCCTCTTTTTGGAAAAAAACAAGTAATGTCTACAATTGTTGTCAATTACTTTTAGTTTTAGTATCCTTTGTTTCTACTGAGGGATAGTATTGTGTAACTAAGTTTGTCAATATGGAAAGAATACTATATTAAAGAATCATAAAATTTCACTCAATGGATTGATAGTAGCAAAATGGTTCGTTTTATGAACTGTGCACAAGATCGATGTTACTCTAATACATCTGTAATGATTAAACTGAACAACATGCTGATCTTTCTTCTATGACATAAACAAATCTGAAGCTGTTGTTGATACGATTCCTCAATGTTTGTTATTCCTTTTCCTTCCACCTCATATAAAATTCCTGGAGACCATCATCAGATTGTGGTTGGAACATGCAGATAACGCACTCAAAAATCAATATGCAAAGTACCAAGATGATGACTTGGCCAATCTATTTGGACGGACATTAGTAAGATCGATACAATTCTGCCCATTTTGCGGAAAATTAAACATGGTTCAGGGACCTTTGTTCTCCATCATTGTGGTCAGAACACTAGCTGTAGTTAGCCATGGAATTAACCAATTATTAAATTCTTCTGTAAAATTATATATCTTATTTTGAGATACCATCCAAAGAGGAAAGAAAGAATTTATTTTCAAAATATGCAGTAAACTCTAATCATGATTAGAAACACTAACCTTTTCATTTCAATTCCCAAATTCTCAACTTTTGATCTCAAAGGCACCTCAAGTTTAAGCAACTTTGTGAACTGCATTATGATTCAAAACTCATCAATATGACATTCTGAAAATATTCCAACAATGCTTATCCTGTCGTACATGATGTTTGATGCAAAGAGATGGACTCTTAAGATGTAAGATTCTTGATACCTGATTTAAAATTGAGAAGAATTGAAAGAGCAAGCTTGTGATTAGCATGCACACATAAATACCTGAGATGTCTTGAGCTCAAGCTCATCCCACTCTAAAGATGGGTTACTTCCTTCTACTATCCCTGTTCCAGCATAGATCAATGCACCAAGACCCTAGATTGTAGACAAATGAGAACTAGGATATGGCAGCATGGTACAGAATAATATCAGCCACTACAAATCATTTTACACAGCTTCATTATTTTGTTCTTAGCTTCATAGAAAATGCAAAAACCGGAGGAAATACTAGCACTTGGCATTTGATTACAACATAATGCTTGATTTTTACTCAAAAGAAAGTAGTAGTAAATAAGAGTATCAGCACACCTTTTCCACCAATGCTGACCTGATGCCAACAGCAAACTCACACTCTCCTCCTCCAAACCAGCCAACAGGTCCAGCATACATTCCTCGATCAAATACTTCTGAAAGCATATTTGAGAATACAAGTTTATTCACACTGGTAAAAGGATAGCAATCATATATTTAGATACATAGTTCAAGCCAAAATATACTTCTGATCAATGTAACAAACTAAAATTACAAGAAATATAATTAATAAATAATCTGCCTACATTTAGATACAGAAACAGATTCTGATCCTCTAAGGTTTCATAAGCATCTGTCACATAGAATATTCAAAATATTATTTTGTTATCTAATGCTTTAGGTCTCAGCTCTTCAAAACACAATAAATAAGATGTCTCAATACCAATATCAACGTATATGCACGTACCAGTATCTGCAATTAAAAGGCGTGCCTCTTCAGTAGGAAATCCACAGACAGCTGGACTCGGGTGAAGAGAAGCCAATATGTCAAACTGGAAAAAAGAGAGAAATGTCAGAGAAACTATTAAGGTCTCCCACACTCAATCCATATCCTAAAATTTTCCAAAATAACTGTGTCTATTTGACCAGAGTCTGAATTAGAATTCCATATTATGTGTCTGAGAGGATTCTGCATTATTTGAAACTCTGTAATGAATTTATCTTTACCTCGTCATTTTCACTTCTTAGACTGCCTGCCAATTGAGCATACAAATGCTGGACTCTTGGAAGTTTTCGTATTGCTTTCTTGGGTTCAACCACTACCCTATTGCATACAGTCTGCAAACCAGAACAGAGTTCATTTTTAATTTTTCTTTTTTCCTTGTTTATCTTTACTTTATCACTAGGTATGTAACCACCAAATGGATTCCTAGTCAGCATTTATATGCCATATCAGAGAAGCTAGCTACACAGGGCAAGCACACACTCATCTTGAGACCATGCCACCGGTCATAAAGAATTAGGAAAAAAATATGAAATTCGGTAAGGAGAATCAAGAGAACATGAAAGTAATAAATGATTGCAGTGACTAATTGTTGCACAAGGCACTCTATACCAGCATCTACTCCTTTCAAGCATCAACCCTATATAACTTTATTATAACCTGAAGCACTTGAGTCAAGGGTAAGGATGCTCTTAGCATTCACTCTGACCAACAATATTCAACTACACTTCATAAAGAGAAAAAGAGAAAGAAAAAATGTGTTGTTATAAGTTCTATGAGTCATTGATTGCTTCATACATTCTTACACTCCAAGTACTGAGTTTAGCCTATCCTAACCCATATCATATTATGCAATGGACTCTCCTTTCAATCTATCTATCTATCTATCTAACAATGATACAACATAATTGCATAGCATGGACTGTTTGGCAGACCTATACGAGAATGATCTAACAACATGCTGAAAACCTACTCACAACAGTTAGGTATTTCTTTGCAAAGAAGGAAAATTGTAGATTTCGATGATAAAGGAAGTCAAAATGAACTTGCCTCTAATCTGCTTCTTATGCTTTCACGTACTATAGTAAATTCAAGGTGGTCCTTTGGACTGCTCAATGTAGAACAAAATAAAAATTAAATGATGCAAACTTGTGGTTAACCGGTTACAGAGAATTAAAATAATTAAATAGAGTATAATATAAGAGGATATCCAAATAAATGAAAGAACAAATTTCATAAGAATGAACCTGGAAAGTAGGTCATGTTCTATTTGAAGATCTAGTGCAGTTGTTCCACCTCTAGCGCGGGTTCCAGCCAAAGCCTCACTATTAATGTTTAGCCATTTTCTATGAAATAGTTGCTCTGGCTATTCATAAAGTTTGTATAAGCCAAAGAAAGTTAGACCCGTTTGTTCTCAGAATTAGTCAAGAGAAGACGTATAATTGAAGAAGAAATAGATCCTTACAGTGCCAGTTACATTTGAAAGAAGTTTTATACTACTACTATTACTACTACTACTATATGTTTCAAATATATTTGGCCTAATTGCAAGTTTGTAGCCTATCTAGACCTTTAGTCATGCTACTTATCAGTCAGATTCTATGCCAGATCAATCTCATTAGAAAAGACTTAGTTAATGCTCAACCAGGGTAAAAGAAAAGATGATCAGAGAGAAGCACACGTGAAAAGAATAAATGCATAATATTCTATGCTGTACTTGTAAATATACTCACTGTGTTTCCAATAAATGCGGGTGCATCAGGTGGCTGAAGACAGAACTGGTAGGCATTTTCCCCTTCAGCATGCTGAAAAAAGCTTATGTAGGTTGTATTAGGCAATATGAGGATATGTTTCACCATAGAATGAACTATGATAAGGAAAGAATACCTTAAGACGAGCTAACCATGCTATAGGATCAATATCAGTAGCAGGTACAAATCTGCTGCTACGTGCTAGCACAACCTACATTTCCAGTTGAAAGTAAGATTTGCATCAGAAACCGAGCAAGATGTTAATAACGAAACAGGAATTGTAAGTTTAGGCTGAATATGTAGCACCACCACAAGGAAAAAAATTGCAAGTTTTCTGTCTGACAATGAATATGTTTCAGTGTGCTTATGCAAGAAACATAAATAACTCACAATCACTGTTATGTTAAAATTTGCAGGCACAAAGGAGGTTTGGTTCTCAGTACCTTGATAAGAGGTGAGCTGCTTCTATTTATTATCTGCAAAGCCCTCTTAACAGCAAGATCCCAATGTGTCTTACTGGGACTATGATAATTACTTAGGATGAATGTTCTAGAAACTTCTTTTTGTGACCTTACTATGTTGGAAGAAACCTGCATCATTGAGGATGGAGTAACAAACAATCCTTTCAAAATGTAACCAGAGAAGCCTTTAATTTGGCAAAGCCAACCCGCCTGATCATACCGACCTGGTGCATGGTAGATTCTAGTGTGCAGATGGCCTTTCCCCATGTCCATGAAAGGGCATTGTCCCATGCAACAGAGACAGCAAGCATTGATCTCCCTTCAAGCTCATCAAACTCAACCTGTCATTTAGTATCTAGCTACAGATCATATAAATACTAACAAAAGATAAAATAATTCACGGACGTAAGAATTTATCAAAGAAGACAATTCCTCTACCTGAGGAACCATAAAGTAAAACGAACCAAAGTTCTCCCATTCAAATGATACTTTGGCCCTTGCATCAAAACGTATTGCCCCATAAGCACGAATCAAAGGGCATTCTGTTGAAAGAAACCTTCAATCAAGGAGGTATAGCATTAGAAATGAAATACCTTAGCAGCAAATTATGTGTTTACTATTGATCAATTGACAAAACCATACTAACCGGTGATAACGGTTATATGTGCAAACTTTACCTCTTAATAGACTTCCAATCGTTATAAGAAAAAGGACTGAGATTTTGAAAGAAGACGGCAGATCCTATGCCGGCCATGCTGGCCAAATTATAGCTAACTGGTCTGTCGCCATTGCCATTCGTATACTGGATGGAAATATCAGAGAACTTTTTTTCTCTTCGACCGGAAAAGAAACAGCGTGGAAGAAGTTGGTGTTGAGCATTGAGCCAGTCAATTGCTTCGATTTGCTCTTGAATTGGCACCTTTGGTCATAATGGGTCATTTTAGGTTTTCTATTTTCATGAAAATAAGTATCAATACAGTTGGTGTATGGTGCGGAGAGCGGGAAAGAAAGAATTTCTTACGAATTTATACAAATAGCATTTTACTTTTAGAAATTTATAATTTGACCCCCAATCTTTTGAATTTTCATTTATTGGTTATTAGAAAGTGAAACCAATTATTTTACCAATCATAGAGCAGGATAAGGAAAAAAAAATACCGGAGACCAATGCCAATGAACCACGTGTCAGAGTGCCATTTTCCCACCCATTAATTAGTGCAAATAGATAAGAAAATCATCCACATCAAAGAAAATCCAAACACAAAACACAGCCGAGGACCGAGGGAGCTTAACAAATAACACAGTGAGACCACGAGTTCTCTAATGACCTGACCTGTAACCTTATGATTCCAGAGTTCAATGGAGGTGGATTGGATTTCAGCTCAGAAATGGCAGAGTGGAGCTTCTCCATGGCCAACGCGAGGGATGGCACTGCAGGAAACGTGCGAGACTCTATTGTACCGATAGGCACACGTGGGTCTCCTTTGCAACCATTCATTGACAAGGAACAAGATTGATATCTCTGTTAGAAAATACCAAGTTCGATAAAAAGATACAAGCAAAAAGAGATTAAGAAATGCTGAAAAATGGAAATTAATTAAGAGAGAGGATTGGCTTACATTTACGTGGTCAAAAAAAGGAAGAGACTGCCTGCTGGAAACCGGCTGGGCACACATACTAATGCTTTTCATTGAATCTGAGTCAATGAAGTGAGCAAGGCAGTGGCCGGTAGCACCAGTTCCGGCCATGAATTAACGAAAGAGAGAGAGAGAGAGAAGGAGAGAGCTCTTTGCAGTTACACTGTGATAAGAAAATGGTGTGATAAACTTTAAAAGAAGTATATAAAATATAGTTAATTTTGGAAGGATAGTTACGTGAAATTAAAATCCACGTACATTTGGTTGTCAATTTGACACGCGATAGCACTTCGTCGTTTTAATTCCACTGTGTTATGCTAGGATGATTCAAATCACTAAATGAATTATATAAATCTATTTAAAAAAATTTTAGATTAATTTATATATTAATATTTTTTAAATAATAATAACTAAAAAAAATTTATTTGTAAAGAGATTAATAATAATAAAATATTATATTATTAATTTTATTATATAATTTAAAACACGAATTCAAATTATAGTTTGTTATTTGAATTAAATTTTAAATTACATTAATTTATGATATTTTAATCAAATCGTATATAGCCACCTTTAGGTACAAAGGGATACAAAGTTGCCTTGCCCTTTCTTTCATTGGATAAATCAATTTAAGAAAATAAAAGATCATATAATGATTATTTAAATCTATAGGAGACCAATTGAAATTTGAACCATTGAATACCTGAGTAGCTCAGATACATGAACCTCTGATAGGAAAAAGGGATGTGACCTCAAAATTTCGCACACCATCTGGCCTGATGGAAGCCAATTATTTAAAAGTAAGAATCATCATGAAATTTACCACAATTACTAAAACTAAATTAAAAATAAGAAAAATAATAATACTATTATAAAAACGAATGCCTATCCATAGGGTAGAAAAGAAAATGTTTCTTTTCTACCAAGACAACAACATTCCCTACAGACAACTCAATTAATATTACAGATCATGCTTGCGCTAAATGGCATCTTGCCCTTGCCAAAAAAAGCATATGACTGCATTCCTGGGTTTCAGGCTGGAAGTGGGATGAAGGGCTATCCTTTGGGGAGGACTCAGAACGAAGAACAAAATACAATGACTCCACCATTTTTGCTTCATCGAGTTATCCACTAGTAATAACAGAAAAATGACCCCAAAAACTATGATCAAATATATCAAAGCCATGGCCATATCGAGGAAAAATAAAATTATGAATCTTCAGTTATATTATTATTCCTCCTCCAAATCAAGTCCACCAATCCGATGCCGCCTCCTGTCAAAAACAGCTTTGAAGGACTCACGCTCCGCACGGAGATGCTCTTGAAATATGCTCTGCTTCTTTGACTTGCCTGTCATGTGGTTTGATGTTGGGCTCTCTTCTTTAGGTAATGGGTTAGACTTCTGCAAGAGTTGGAAGCATACAAAACAAACTTTAGAAGGTTTGCCCTTTGTGGATTTAACATATCAACATTACAAATTAACCAAAGAATTCCAGTGGTCAAAATTATAGGCAATCATTATAGCAGTAAGACTAACCAAGTTGTATCCAGCACCCGGTCCAATTACTAAAGATAACATGTTTGCCTTCTGTGCAGCACCTATTGAAAAACCAGTATCACCAACCTGGAATTAAACAAAACAAGACAGCAGAACAATTTAGTAAATAATACTGATGAATGAATAAAATTAAGCAAAAGTAAAGAAAATTCTATCACATCAGCAAAGGCCGAAGACCAATCGATTATACGTAATTGCAACAGGCTCGGGAAGACAACAATTCTCACCAAATTATAACAATCTTGTGCAGAAAAACATCTGTTGAATACCCTTTTTTATTTCTTCTAGATTTAAGTATCAGCTATTAACAATAAAAATTATATGTCATCAGATCTAGATACCTGGTCACTCCAACTCACAGATTTCCCTTCCTTAACATACGTTTGGAGCAACCCAGAAAGAGCATTTATGCTACCCTTCACAGCATCGGATCTATCAGCATCTTCTTCATCTAAATCATTCGACCACTTACTCCTGCCCAAGTATTTCACTACTTCTGGATGGTCCCCACCTTCAACATACCATTTCTTGTCATCCCTAAGAGAATCTTAAGTTCAATAATGTAAACTATCAGCCCCAAATTAGTGAAATAATAAACTTAATATGCAAAAATAAAAAAAATAATTGCATAGATTCATCTGTCTATCCATGTGCACGTACATATATGTATATGTACAACCATATCAATAAACCAGAATAAGATCACATGTAATCACTGATTGAAAAAAATACTGAATGCAAAGACTTGAAAGATATACCAGTAGGTGCATCTTCCTGAATTACGGAAACAGAAATGTCACTGGGTTCTGTTTGTTGTGGAGCAGATAAACCATCAGAATCTTCATCTTCCATATCCATGTCAACCTAATAATTTGGATATGAGAAATGAATTTAAATGAGCTAACTGAAAGTGAATACTAGTTGGTTTCAAGAAGTTTGGATTTGGGTTACAGTTATGTAAAAGTTAAGAAAGGGAACAAAGAATATTTAAACAAACCAATGGAAACACAATTTCAGAATTCCTTCTCTTCTCACAGGGCAATTAATGAATGAAGCATTTGTGGAACAAACCACCTAAAGTAAAAACTGAGATGCACTTTAGCTAAAATTACACATCAATAACTACTTTTATCAGCAATTTGAAAAATAACATGTAACATGAGTCTAGGTTGTGGAAAATCCAGAATCCAGTTCTCATCAGGCAAAAGTATTTATCTTACTCTACTCCCAAGACAAGTGGACTCAATATCATATATTATAAACTTACCTCTTTGATCCTGCTTTCCTTCAAGTCATCACCATGGAATAAAGACTGTCATGCCAGTAAAAGTACAAGATTTAGAGCTAGGAATTTAAGTTACTAAAAGTCAGAAGAAAGATGAGCAAATCTCTTGAATTTTACAAATCAATACATCTAGAAACAGATCAGTCCTTTCCCTTTTATCATTGAAATTTGACTTTAGTCCAACCGAATTCATATCTAGCTATGAACAATGATGCGATTTGAACTTCCAGCATCTCAACCAAAACTAAATTAAAAATTTATCATAACAACCTTGATATCCAATCGCAAGTATAAAGATGGAGTTTCCTCCCATTGTCCAGCCATCTTTTCAATTTCATTAAGTGTAAAACCATGAACATTCCTAGCAGCACAACCCTGCAATGCACCAAATTTTTGAATGCAACCATTAAGAACACAAGGAAATTTTATACTAAATTTATGCAATATTTTAAAATACAGAATCATCAAATATAGCTACTGCAATAGGAAAATCCAAACCACATATTCAAAGGAACAATCCTCCAAAAATAAAATTAATGACTAAAATATAAACTCACCGCTGGGTCCTTGTATGTAGCTTCTAAGATGTACACTTCATAGCCCGACCTCTGGAGAAAAAAAGGAAACAATGAGCAAAGCATATAACAGAAAAGAGAAACCAGGCCATCTATTCTGCTTCAATCAACAAAAAACACATTTTATTGTCAATTCTACCAATAAATATGAGGATATTAGTTCAAGATTGAGCAGTCCACCAAAAAACTTTAAACATTTGATAAATGGATCATCTTTCATAAACTAGCCATCTTATCTGAAAAAACTGTATATTTCATCAGCAGTTTGAACTAATTTTTGATATTTTTTGTAAATAGACATTCAAAATAAACTTAGTGCATGAAATGCACTGAAAAATGACACAAATAATGTGACTAGATTTCTTTCAGTTTAGCTCCTGTGAACTGCAGGCAATTAAATAAGAACTTCAGCCATTTTAGCATTTAATTGTTAATGATTCTATTTCCATGTGTTACAGCAATGATAATGGGAAGCATGACAAAATAACAATCACAAACTTCCCAAAACTCTATCAAACAATATAAGATAGAAATTCAGTCAAAACAAATCCAAGACAACACAAATCTGAAATGTGACTATTCAAAGTATTCCATTCATTGCTCAGTTAAATTTAAACAAATTCCTTGAAGACAACTCATCAAAATGAAAACTCCATAGCAAGGTACGTCATGGAATAGTCATAGGATAACAATTAAAGAAAAAGATATATAAGAATGTCCAAAATTGAGCAAATGTAACATTGGATTGTCTAGAAGAAATTTCCCATTGGAAGGCCTTTGAGTAAAATTTAGACTAGTACACTTTATAGCTCAGACTGAAAAGCACATCAACATCAAAACTCCATTTGCAGTAGAAATATGACATCACTAACATCATTTCATGAACAATTACTAGATAATGTTTTATTACAGGTTTCCATCATATTTCGGAAATAAGATGGTATAATCATCTAATAGCAAACAGGAAAAGTATGAATAATAAAGAATTAACATTTGTTCCCCGAAAAAATTAGGATACAGTGATATCACACAGGCTGCTAGTCCACCAAAGTTATTGTTAATATTTGCTACTCCATGAAATATGCTCTAAATAAGCCATTGTCCCTCAATTTGCCCCTGGATTACGTATACAACAAGTATGGATCACCCCCCAACCACAGGAGACAGTTCCCAAAATTGAGGATTATTTTCACCTCAGGGATGAAAAATAATCTTTAGTACCTTATACTTTGCTATGGAAGAAGGTGGTACAAAAATAAAGAACCACCACAAAATGAAGGCACAGAAGATAAGTGCAGAGGAATTCTGAACCCTTATATAGAAGATCTATCATAGATGTTTCCTGCCTAGAATAAGTAACCTAGTAAAGACATTGTATTCTCAAAATCCAGCTAAACATATTAACTTTATGCTTATATACAATAAAGAAAATTTTCATGAGGAAAGCTAAAGTGCAAAACATACTGAAAGGCTGTCAGTAAACAAAGACTAAAAAGGATGTATAGAATAGATCACATGAACCCAACTACATTAAACACATAAGGAAATCCAATGTGATAAGATGCATAAAAAACCACCATACAAATGCAGCATATCAATGTTATTAGCTTCAAACTTCAATGAGACCCAGCACCTGCAGACCTTAACTATTTCCAAGAAAAAAAAAAGGACAGCAAATACACTCACAGATGTGGGGAGGAAACAGAAGAAAAAGATAAAGGGTATACCTTTGCAGATGCCCAAAACTGAGCAAAATCAGCTACCCGCAGATTGCGGTCATCCACTAAGACGAGGCACACATACCAGCGACAAAAGGGTCAATTGCCGAACAAAACTGCATGTGTGGTTAGTGAAAATGCAAGCAGTGCATGGGCACTGCATCACCCTTAATTTATAACCCAGCTTAACCATTAAAGTTGTTGAATGCTAAAAGCTCCACTATAACTAGAAGAACCTTTAATTATTTTTTCTTATGCTAATGCCTATTCCTCAATAGTACTTTGAAAAACAGAAATAAGGAAATAAGGATCTTATCCTAATCTAGACAATAATTCAGGAAGTTCATGTCACCTCCCATTCTCAACGTGAGTAATTTCCTGACTTTGTGCTACAACCAGAAACAGTTTTTAACATATCAAATATCAAACATACACACAGCCTGAATCTCGTGATAGAAAAAATTTCAACAAATTAATACAAAATTTTCAACGTACAACACATCATTCTGCTTCTAAAGAATGACAATTTCAACACTGTCAATTCCACTGAAATGGCCACAACAAAAAGAGCACAGATAGAAAAACATGCAATTTTCAATTGACATTGAAATGTCAAAAAGATAAATCTCTTACCAATTACAAAAGTGAAATTACCCTCCTCAAGGGTCCTCTTAAATGCCTTCAACATGCTTGACCGATAAGCCTGTAATGGAAATAAACCTTGCTCAATGTTTAATAAAATAACAGTAGTACCTATAATAACCTAGCAAACACCTAAGGCATCAATATCTTTCTGGACTATAAAAATTGGGAAAGCATCTAAGAGGTGGTTATAGATTGGAACCTAAATGATACCATAAAAGAGAATATAGTTTCTAGAAATTCCCCCAACTTAGGCTATAATTTTAAGATTCCTTATGAGATTTCTCAAACCTCATATGCGTAATCGAAGTGCTAGAAATTCATCCAACAGTCTTCAGCAAAAGTTTATTGAAATACTTGTATCAGGAAAAATTTTATGGTTGAAATATTTGTATAAAGCCCTGTACTATTCATCATTCTTCTACAGGTAAATCACATTCATCAAGACCAAACAAGCCACCCATAATCCCAGGCCCAGTGGAGCTTAAACAGTCTAGATTGTAAACAGGGTGGACACTTGCTAATCTCATTTACAGTTCTTGTTCTATGTAACCAAAGAAACAATTCATGTTCATCACAATACAATTGACTTTCTGATCAAACAACATATATATAAACGTAAAGTCAGATATATGCAAAATCATTCCATGAAAATCAAAGACGGCCCTTTTTTGATGTCGTAGATGAAATAACAGGCTTACCTCTTCCATTTCAGGTTCATAACAGTACTCCATCACCTTCTTTGTCATTGGTTTCTTGCTTCTGTGAGAACCTGAAGATTTTGAGACATCAACCTCCTCAACCTTTAGAGAAGAAGAAATGAGAGATATTCCACAGCATTAGAACACCTTACTGAGAATAACATGAACTTTATGGGTATGAGAAACTATGGCTAGATGAGAATAAGGCAGGACCAGCAATCAATACACAAACAAAAGACAGGACAAGAAAGACCCACAACAATTCTATGTAAACATCAAGAGAAATGAAGTGAAGTTCAAACCTTTTCAACTTCTGCCATGAAATAATCGTCCATAGAATGAATTCTGGGTGCAGCACCGCCATTTTCAACCTCAAGGTCACGCAACATCTTTGCTATGTAGCTCTTTCCACTACCTAAAAATATAAAGAGTACCGTAAACACTCCAACATGATTATAGGATCCAAGGTTATGTATCGATCACAACTATACACCAATCTGTTATGCACATTTCCTTTTCTCTGTAAATATGCATAAAGCAAACATCTAAGCAAATGGCAATACAAAGTCTATGGCTAATCTGTACTTGCCAACTAATTGCTAAGGATCTGCAACAAGAAAGCTTGCACAAGAGGGAGTTCAATGGGTTATGTTGATCTTATCAAAAGATAAAAGAAAATTACAGAACAAATACCAAATTTCTTTGCATACCACATCCCTCTAAGAACATAAACCAGAAAGATCATTCAAGTGCGAAGATTCAAAAAATTATTAGAGAATCATAGCTTGTACCACAATTCATGGATGTAAAGATAAACATTGCCCATAGTAGAACATATTGGATGATACACGTTGAATGATTAAATCAATAAGAACATATTCAATCTCTGTCATCATTCCTATATTCTGTAGATTCATATCAAATGTTACCAAGAACAAATTCTACAAATAGAATAGTCATCTCCTCACCAAAAACTACATCATAAAACCATTAAAATCATAATGGTTAAATGAAAGAACACCAAATTAAATCAAACTACCTGGAAGGCCGCGAAGGACAATCACAAAATGATCAGGGCGACTAGCTCGATGGGGCTGCTTAAACAAGTGTACAGCATTCACAGCTTTTGGCTTATCGGGTGATAATTGCCTCAAGGGAAATAATTGGCTCTCCCCCGGATAAAGAATGGGCAATGACCGTGATTCCTACATAATACAAACAAAACTCAATAGACTAATCGAGACAGACAAGAAAATAAGCATATTACAAGAAAACTATACCTCCGAAATGACATCAGTAGCAACATGTGGAATTGGTGTAAATGAGGAAGGTATAGACACAGGAACAGGAAATAAAGAAGTTGTAGGCGGGGGTGGAGGTGGGGGCGGGGGCGGGGGCTGTGGTGGAGGGTAAGCATGCGGCAGTGGCGGCTCCACAGGCATAGGGGGTGGTGGAGACGTAGGAAGAGGAGGCTGTCCCGTGCTGTTGGTATGAAGAGGTAAGTATCCACCTTGTCCATTGAAATTTTCATATCCGTGTTGCGGTGGCGGTAATGGTGGCAGTGGCGGCGGATGATTGTTGGGGCCATAATTTTGCCAATCATTAACATGGATTAAATGATTACCTGCATGATTTTCAAATGAATTAAACTCGCCACCGCCGTGATCGCGAATCAGTTTCAATCTGCGCTCATTCTCTGATGAAATCTGGCAATTACTCTCCTCAACTCTCATTCGCTTATTACAATGGTTATCACATTCACTCATAAAACCATTACCACCACCGTAGTAATCGTATGTTGGCTGTAGAGGATTTTGCATATCAAGATTAAGACTCATATTTTGCCAAGGCCTCTGGTCGAATACCGGCTGCGATGGAAATCTAGGATTTTGGTGAGTATTGGGAGGCGGTGGATACGGCTGAGGAGGAAGACAAAACGGAAAGTGAAAATTCAAGCAGATCGGGCACGTGTTATTAGCTTGAGGCGGAGGTGGAGGTGGCGGTCTGAAATGCCATTGATGATTATTCATTATTCAGATTCAGAGATTTTTGGGAATTCAGGAGAGAACTGATGATCGTACAGAAATCAGGGTTTCGACAGAGCGTAAGAAGTTGAAACTTGTTTATATTTTTAATTTTTAATTTTTAATTTTTAATTTTTAATTTTTAATTTACGGAGGAAATACAACGGAGATATATATATGTATATACCTCTTTCGTTTACATCCCCTGTAAATTAAATTTATAATATAATTTTCTTATTTGTTGTAATGTAATGTAATGTAATACAATTCAATATCTCACACAAAATTGATTTTATTTCCATATAAAATAAAAATAAAAATAAAACAAAAATTATCTTATTATTTATTATTTTATTAAAACTAAAGGACTTAAACGTAATTTAATTGACATTAGGACAGGTTTGGGATAGAATCCTCTCGAGGTAGTATAGTATACCATCGTTATTCTTACAAAAAATGCAATTTGAGCTTTCTAGGATTAACATTTGTGTCTTAGAATTTTTATATTTTTTGAAAGTAACAACACAATTTATATCCAATAGATCCCAATACCTATTACAAATAACTAAATTATCTTTACCGTCGTGAATTGTGATTTTAATATATGTAACTTAATAATGAATTGTATGTGAATCACTTAATACAAGTTAAATTCTTACCCCTCAAAAATTTAATACAAATTGATGAATTAGGTATTATTCGAGATGGCTGATGGTGTATAAAAGTTGAAAGATATATTATATCCCTAGTTAATTACTGGTGTTAAGGGTGGATAAATTTAAATTGATTCAATTTAAATCGATTCAAACGGCTTAATTGAATTGGTTTGGATTGATTTAAAAAAATTTGAATCGATTTATGAATTATATTTTATAAATTATTATTATCAATTTAAATTGTAGATTGATTAATTTTAAATTGTAAACGGTTAAACTAATCTGTTTAAATAAATATTGAATATACTTAATATTATTATATGATAATATTGATATTATACGATAAAATAATATATTAATTATTTTATTAATATTTTATAATTAAATAATAAATTTATTATTTTAAAATTAAGTTAGAAAGTAAATTAAGGTTTAAAATTTTATTTTTTAACTCAATTTAAATTAACAAATTATTTTAATTTAAGTTTAAAGTTCAAATCGCGAATTCACACTGATCCAAACTGCATAATACAGTTTGAATTGATTATAATTTGTGA
>JAVXUL010000016.1:3291198-3310925 GCA_035590515.1 Trichilia minutiflora | reverse complement strand
GTTAGATACAGAATGGCTGTGGTGAATCAGAAGAACCCTGCCAAAACTGTGTGGAAGGAGTCTTCTATATGTACAAAAACGTGGAATAATTCTGTTTTACAATTCATGAAGGTTTCTGATATGTTGGAAACAGATGCAGGTTTTCTCATACGGGACACTGTTGTTTTTGTTTGTGAAATATTGGATTGCTGTCCTTGGTTTGAGTTTTCAGATCTAGAGGTTGGTATTTCTGAGCATGCTCAATCTAATTGTTGGATGGAAGTTAATTATATACAAGCTTTATTTGTTAATTTGTCATTGCATTTGGATCTATTGTGCCAAATCAGTTTTTTGCTAGATCTCCATAATGTTTGTATAACTACTTACTAGAAGATGAAGTACTATTAACAGAAGATGGGGCTAATGATTATCACTGCACTTGTTTAAACATTTCCACATTCTAAAAGGAATTTAAGTGGATCTAAATTATGATGCTGTTCTCAATACCTTATATTGTATGTTGTTCAACTGAATTCTTCATGAAAGATTGTAATAAGAGAACATCTCTACTCGAGCATTTCTAGATCTGTCCCTCATCTTGCAGAGGAGGGTTCTCTAACACAAAACTTTTAGCATAGCCATTGTTTGCTTTTGTACTAGGTTAAGTTATTTTGCAGGTATACATTGTATATGTTGTTGTATATGCCCATGATTTCAAATGTTTTATGGAATGTATTCTTGATGTGTATCCCACCTCGGCTAGGTTCCTGGGCCAAATATGCAATATAAAGGGTTGGGTTTCCTCACCTGGTAAGCTAGTTTTCTAGGTTGAGTTTTACCTGCCCCTGAAACACATAAGTTGGTATTAGAGTGCAGGTGCTCTTGGTCCTTTATTCACGTGAACGTAGGAGCCCATGATGGTGACCCATGCATGTGTGTGTGGGGTCCATCTGCACGGACCCATATTCTTAAAGGGGTGAAGTATTGATGTGTATCCTATATCGGCTGTGTTCCTGGGCCAAATATGCAATATGAGGGGTCGGGCTCCCCCACCTAGTAAACCGGTTTTCTAGGTTGAGCTCTACCTGCCTCTGAAACGCATCAATTCTATTTCATGGCCAGTGTATAATAACCTACTTTTGGAATCTAATTACCTTGTTTGTATCTCAGACATGGCTGTTACAAGCTCAATTTAACTACAATGAAACTTTTTTTAAAGGGCTTTACATGCTTTAGATGTTCTAGCAAGCAATTTGTATCACTGTGAAACTGGAGATATTTTTTCTTCTGGTTTGCACCCTTCAACAGATCTATGCACCAACTGAATGCAGCCTTGATTTTGCCTTTTCTTTTTATGTTAAGGTTAAGCATGGTGCTATTCTGTGATTTTCCTTCTTTCAGGTTTTGGCCTCTGAGGATGATCAGGATGCTTTGACAACAGATCCTGACGAACTCATTGATTCAGAAGACAGTGAAGGAATAAGTGGAGATGAAGAAGATATTGTCAGAAAGTCATCTTTTGAGAGCTAGATTTCATCTCATATATGGAGATAATCCTAAAGAGCCATAAGTCACTCTGAGAAAAAAGCTTCTGATGGATGCTGGTGCAATTGCTGGTTTTCTGATGGGACTTCGTGTCTACTTTGATAGCCCAGCTAAAGCAAAGCGCCTGCTTCTATAAACGAAGCTCTCTTGTGGTTATGAGAGGAAGAAGAATTGTGATTTAAGCTGATCTGGGAAAGGAGGGCAAAATTATTTTTCAATCCTTTCTTGAGGCTGCTGAACTGGCCAAGAAATATCAAAAAGAGTTTCTCAGATGGCTTTATTGTGTAATTTGCTCATTGAGAGGGTAACACAGGAGCGGTATTCTGTGCAAGAAATTCCCATGAGTTGTCTTGGGGTTTTTTTGGCGCTCTGCCACTAAATGACATTTGATTGGGTGTAGAATATTTGACACCAATTGTGTTAATTGTGTAATTGAAGCCAATATGTTTGTGATGCTAGTTGTGCAAGTGTTTTCGAATCCATCCTTGATTCTCTTTCTTCAAATGGCGGGACTTGTAGATATTTCTTGAAAAAATTTTCGAGAAACTGGAGGAGAAAAAATTCCTAAAAGTAGCAAAGGATGAAATTTTCAAAAACAAGTGGAGGACCCTACTTCTGTTGAGAGACAAAAATTTTTTATCTCAAGGGGAGTATTCTAACACATTTCTTTTTAATCTAATTTACCAGTCATATATCGTTCATTGTGTTAATAATACGTAAGTTGAAAGTATATTAAGAAGAATAGATGACTTCCGCTATGTGTTGTTACTTACATAATTATTGCTAGTGTATATAGTACTGAGCTTGAAAGTTGCTGAAGTAGGCATAATTATTGTTGGATGCATGTCAGAGATTATTTGCACACGTGCTGAATGATATTACTTGCAGCATGTGTGCCGAATTTGGGATTGAGTTGATTACTTATTTCACGCAGCATGCAATAAGTGCAAGATATTTGCATTCAGTAATCTTGTTTATGCATAAACCGAAATTTGCACGATTTTACTACATGCTCCATAGTTTTATGATATTCTGTACTCACATGAGATCAAAATATCAAGCTTCATTTGATGATTAAATACTGTAATAGCAACATTTCTCTTGTTGCTGTTCTAAACTTCTAAATACTACTGAATTGAGCCTGGAAGCTGCTGGAATATATGATGAAATAGATCTTTGAAATTATTGATTTGCATGCTGGAAATTAAAAATAATTTTTGCCGAATGCATGACACATGTTGAATAGTATATCTCACATATATACCAAATATGTGCTGAAATTGTATGATTTTACTCCGGGAGCACGATATCGGATATGGCCATGATTGTGGATAATTTGCATAGTTTATTCCATGATTTTATTTCCTGAAACATGCAAATGATGCCTTGAATTTGGCACAATTTCTTTTAAAACTCTTGCTTGTGTATATATATCGACCGAAACTAAGCCCAAGTCATTGCTTTGCGTATTGCAAGTATTCTGCCGGAGTTGTGATATTACTAGCGTTTTTTTGCGAAGTTTAATTGCATTTTTCCTTACAGCTACTAATTTAAGCTTGTTGCTGTTGCTATTATTTCTGAATTTTGCCAGGGGATGCAAAAAAAAATGCTAGCATTCTGGCCGACAGATTATGAAGCTATGAGTAAATTTTATGACAAAAATTCCTGAAATATATAAAGATAATACAAACTCAGATGAGAATTATAAAAGCTTGTTTTCATAACTTTTGTAGAGAAGAGATATTTTTGATAATAAAATTTCTTAGCAAATCAAATTGGTTGGTTCGATTTCTTTCTATGGATATAGGCCGAAAGGCCAAACTACTACAATCTTCGCCTCTGTTTTTTTATTTTTTCTAATTTTTTATTATTATTTGCTTTAATATCCATAAAAAATAAATTCATTGCTGATATTTAACATAAAAATTGGGAGCCAGCACCTATAATCATCTTACGGTTTATATAATGTGAAGTTTTAATCAGCTTTTTTTTTTTTTTTTTGTCTTAATATTTAATTTTCTGAATTTGTCGATTTTAATTAATTAAAAATATTTAATTTTTTTTTGACTTAATAGATTTTTAAGGTATTTTTTTACTAAAAAAATAAGTATTTTTTTTTTACTTTTTCTCTTGATCTTAAAAGTTTTTTAAAATTAAATAAATATATTCACAAAATTATCCTTATTTAATTTATTTATTTACAAACTTACCCATTTAAAAATTGAACAATTTTTTTTATAAGATATATATTTTTTTATTAAGGAATTATCCAACTTAAAAATTTGATATAATAATATTTATGTTATTTTATTATTTTTTAATTTAATTCATTAAAGTGTATTTTAAATTAAAGATATATAATAAAATTTATTTATTTTTATTTATTTAGTACTTCAAATTATAAAGATATAAAGTAAAATATTAATTTTTAGATATTTTTATTTAAAAAAATAAATAATTTAATATTTATATTAGACAAAAAAATAAAAAATTATTCTGACATTTAGACTTATTTAAAATTATTTTTTTTAGACATTTCCTATAAAAAAAATTAATGTGACCGCATTTAAATCTATTTAGAATTTAAAATTTTCAGATAAAACAACTAATAATTGGGTTTAAAGCATTTTCAATGTATTAATAGATTATTTTTGTAGAAAATATACTATATCATTAATACTATATTAATAGATTATTAATATATTTTTGTAAAAAATATACTACATTATTTTTGTCATCTTACATGACATTTGATAAACATCATTCTTAAAAAATATTCTCCAACGCATATATAAATTATTATTTATTATTTTATAAAATTATAAAATTAATTTTTTTTAATTACTAATAAAATAAATAAATTTATGAACCAATAATTCATAATTATCAATAAAATTTTTTAAAAATAGATAATAAAATTAAGGATATGAATTTTTTTTTATTATATTAGCTTGATAATGAATAATATTAAATACATTAGAAAATCTAATTATATTTATAATATATATTATATACACATATACACACACACGGTCAAATTACACATGGTTTCTAATTCTATCCCCCAAGTTGTCAACATAATAGTGGAACGATGAAACCATAAAAAGTCAGGCCTTAGGATTTATCATAAAATAAATAAATTTATGAACAATTTGATTTCCTCTTATTAATCCATATATAAAATATTTTTATTTTTTTTTTCTTACTAGGTTTCATTGCACTAACAAAATAAAATGGGATTTTATTATGTGAATATAATTAATTAGTTATGACTATTTTCAATATAGTTAACGAAGTTAAGAAACTTGTTTAATATAAAGAAAGAAAGTATACCATTATTACATAAATTCATAAAACATTAGGGACCTACATGATAATCCTCATAATCAAAATCAAATAACCCAACTTGTTACCGTACAATGAGAGTTCTGTATTGTTTTCGCTCTGCTGCGTTTCGTTCAACAAAAGGAAATAAGGGATGGCGTCGAAAACCAAAAGCTCGACTTTAACAAACGAAAAACGGCAACCAGGAAACACAGTTTCAACCGGAAACAAGAAGGGAATGCAAATAGAAGGGTACAGAGTAGAGGGATTGTCCATAGCAGGTCACGAAACTTGCATAATTTTCCCATCTCTTGATTTAGCCTTTGACATTGGACGATGCCCAGATCGAGCAATCTCTCAAAACTTCCTCTTTATTTCACATGCCCATATGGATCACATTGTTAGTTCCCTCTCTTTTATGTTTTAGTTTTATTTTTCTTAGTTGCTCTGTTCTTCTGCATATTGTCTACGGTGATTTTTTTTGCTATTTTAACAAGTTAATACAAATAAAATTCATTTAGTGTGCGATTGGTTGAATAGTGGTAGTTGACATGGATATTGGAGTAAATGAAAGATTAGAGGAAATTGTTTTGGAAAATTTATTTACTTTAAAAAGTAGAAGAAAAATAGAGTGTTGTCTAAACCAAAAAACATAAATTGTTGTAGAATTAATAAATCTCGTTATTTAACTCATTTTTTTAATCTGTAATTTGTGTTATGGATCAAAATTTTTCCTTTATTTATTTATTTTTTTTGTTTGTTGTGTGTGTGTGTGATAGTCTTGCTGGACTGCTGTATTTATATCGGTTAATGTATGCTAGGGAGGATTGCCCATGTATGTTGCAACCAGAGGCCTATACCGAATGAAGCCCCCAACAATTATTGTGCCCACTTCTATAAAAGAAGATGTAGAGCAACTTTTTGAGGTTCACAGAAAAATGGATCATTCTGAGCTGAACCATAATCTGGTTGGCTTGGATGTCGGTAATGTTCAACTTTTATTCAACTTGTGCCCTAGGATGAAAAATATATGACCTCACTTCTTGTGGCTTATTTTGCCTATGCTTTATTTAATACAAGCTACATCTGCAGGGGAAGAGTTCTGCTTGAGAAAGGACCTTATAGTAAAAGCTTTTAAAACTTACCATGTTATACAAAGCCAGGTAAACCTCATTCTGTGGTAAAAATTTTGTGTGTTGGTTCCCTATGAGGCCTCCTCTGATGTAATTTGGGGAATTAATATCTACTTTGAGTTGTGTTGTGACACTGACAGGCATTGTACCTGACCTACTGCAGGGTTATGTTGTTTACTCTGTTAAGCAGAAACTCAAGAAAGAGTACCTTGGCCTTCCTGGGGATGAGATTAAGAAATTGAAGTCGTCAGGCATGGAGGTCTTTTGTTGACAATAATAATAGTTTCACTGTTAACATATATTATGTCATTTTCTTTTGTTACTTCTTGTTCTCACAATTTCTATTCTTTATATTCCCACACTCCTTGATGGTATTTTATTTTTCATTTTTTTTCTTCTTCATTTGGTAATTGTAACTTCTACGGTTGTTTCATTTTATTGCTTGCTTATGACAAGGTTGAGTTTTCATATTAACAGATTACATATACTGTAACAACACCTGAAGTTGCTTTTACTGGAGACACGATGTCTGACTTTGTTGTTGACAAAGCTAATTCTGATGTTTTGACTGCAAAGATTCTAGTTATGGAGGTGAAAAATCGTATTGTTTAAAACTACAATTTTAAGGAAATGGTTGTGTTCATTTTTTATATTGAATTTTAAGTAATCAAATCTGGATATTTTGAGTGGTAAACGTATTTTTTGTTTTTTCTTGTTTTATCATGCAGAGCACCTATGTTGACGACTCGGCAACAGTGGAGCAAGCCAGAGATTATGGACACACTCATCTCTCTGAAGTAAAACCCCTTATTTCCACAAACCCGCCCTATGTTGCAAAGTTTAACTTGATGCACATTTCTAGTTCTTGTTTTTATTTTATGTTGATGAATTTCCAGATTGTTAATTATGCAGAAAAGTTTGATAACAAAGCAATTCTTTTAATTCACTTTTCCGCTCGACATAAATTAGAGGTAAGTTTTTGATAGTCTTTGAACTTATTCTAGTGTTTAAAATAACATTACTATTAGCAGTCCGAGGACAATAAGTAGAAGATGGATATAAACGGAAGGTCCTAGGATACATACTACCTATGATTGTTTGATCACATACTTAGCTCATGAGCAACAGTGGTTCAGTATTAACCTCTAGCTTCTAAACTTATTGGTTCACATATCTCAGTCTTGACTTGCCATTGCCAGATTGAGTTAATATTAAATTACCAGATGCTTGGTTGGTCTGCCATTTACCAATCCCATATTCAAAATTTAATTGTATTTTTAAGGACCATTGCAATGTGATATTTAGCTTTTTGGAATGACTTTTGATCTTGAGTTTTGTTGTGTTTGGGATTGAATTGTGGCTTTGAAACCACAACTGCTATGCCAAACTGTTGTGGGATGGAATCTAAAATTGTTAAATGTTAGTTAAAAGGGTGTGTAAGTATTACTCAAACTTGAAAGTTAAGTATTATCACACACTTTGTAACTTTGCTTTCAAAGTTAAGTGAAAGCTAGTAGTAGTAAGCATGGCCTTGATATGCTAATAGTTCCAGATTTTCTTTGTAATGCTTCCTTAAATTTGTACAACTTTTTCCATGACTAAATTGTTAATGTGCTCTGTTGGTTTATCAGGAAATACAAAGAGCGGTAGATGCAGTGCCTCCACCCTTGGCTGGTCGAGTTTTTGCTCTTACAGAAGGCTTCTAACAACTGATTGAAGTTCCTGTTAGTGTTTTGCAACATTGTGAGCCATCCTAGGCGTTACTTCATTGTCTACTTGTGATAAACTTAAAGCAATCTCTGTAAACTAAGGACATCTTTGGAATGGCCAACTTTTACTTAGCTTTAACAGAAAATATGTAAAATATGGCCAACTTTTGATGAAACCTGTATATATTTTAACTAATATAGTTTCCATCCAACAATAATAACTGTGGAGTAAAAGCCAAAAGCAGTTGTGCGACACAGTACCTGAATACCAAATATGCTTATGCACTAATTACAATGGAAAGAAAATCAAATGGTTATATCTTTTAGGGAAGCCAACTTTTACTGTTTGTTTATAGTGGCAATGACTTGTGCTATATTTTGTATCCACCAGAATGGTTATATATCTTGAAAGAATGAATATGGGGCAAGTGCCAGGCACTAACGCCACGTAAAGGTTGGTAAGACTGGGAGAGTCAATAAGCGTTTGATTGTGGATATGGTTTTGCCCTGCCCGGCTTTAACTAGAAAACACGATTCTTGCAATTGGAAGTAAAAACAATAACTTATTTGCGACCATTTCAGTTCATCATATACATCTTCCACTCTCTGACCTGAGATCTTGATAATTACAGCAAAACAGAAATTTTAAATAAAAAATCTATTAGTCAAAAGTTATCAAATCAAACCATTCAAAACAGAAATATGCTAAATTGCTTCAATTCATTCCAAATTAAATCTGGATTACAATGAATATAAAATTACTCAAAATTTTGCAACAGGCAATATCAATAATGTTGATCCTCCGTCAAGGTAGTTCCTAATTCCGCATGCCTTCATCATCAACTCCCAAATTCTTAATTATGTTGGCCAAGGAACAACAGTGTCTCACTTCCAAAGCTAGAGTACTAACAACTCCTCCAATTGATCTCAGCTGCTCCTGAAACTCAGGGTGCAATACCAATGAAGAAAAGTTCTCATCGAGCACCAAGCCAAGACATTTCACGATAACTTCAAGCTTAGGAATCCAATCACAAGCCTTCAAACCCAACATATATGATGCTTCAGGGCATGGACCTGCCTGAGGAAACCTCTCAAACTTCTTCAACCATTTCCCGAAGTACTGAATTAAATTCATCATCTCTTTACCATTCAACTTACTAATTGAGGATGAAAGTATCACCTCATCCACATTAGATGATGCAAACAAATAATGCAGACAAAGCTCAGGAATTGAAAATTCATCATGTGCAACCATTAGTAGAATTGAAGCCTCCTTTGCCAAATGCGATTTCTTCCTTGAAAGACTTTCATCACTTGCCTTCTCAATAGCTAACAAGGCTTGGCTCTCCCATTCCTGCCTCACACTCACCATGCTACCATAAGCACCTTTACAGGGACAGAGAAAATACTTCAAAATGCAAAACAACTCAGATGATCCAAGATCTGGAGCATACTTAATACAAAGACAAAGCAGATCTGACCTCCTTTCTGTTGCAAGTCTCAAGACTAAATTCGAGTAATAGGAATGATCAACAAACATGTTAACTATCAAAGTTTCCACCAACTCCCATATTCTCAAATTAACACATGCTTCCATCACCAAACATGCCACATCTCGACCCATCAAAAACCCAGTCTTTTCAATCAAAGCATGGGTATCAGATGTACTAACCCCAATAGAAATCCCAACTTTCTTACAGATTTTCTCGAGAAATGGATTCAAAATCCCAACGAATTCATCCTTATTAAAGTTATTAGTATCTTTAAGCTTTCGCCTCAGCTTTGCATTGAATTTCTTGCCTAAGTCAATGAATTCGGTATCAGTTTCAGAGATTTCCCAGCCAGAAACAGGACATACAAGCGATCCAGGACTCAGATTGTCCAGTTGTGGCTTCAGGTTGAGCAAAACCTTATCTGGGTTCAGAATGATCGGGTGATCTAATTGGGAACCTGATGGTTCATGATTGGCTGAGGCCTTTGTTATCACTTCCAGCAATGTCATGATTAAAACTGTCAATAAGATCCAAATCTTTTACAAACAAGAAATAACCTTGTGCTGAAAAACATAGAAAATGTTCCAGTTAAAGCATAAAGAAGTTTCTATCCATCCGTTCCGACAGATTTATCTGCGTGAAGGTTAGATGCACTACAATAACTACAGAACAGTACAACTATTTTGAAGCCCCCTTCCAATATAGCCTTAAAGAAAAAAGTAATCAATAGATTCAACAAACTTACTCCTGTCCACAACCCACAAAAACCAAAGAACATCTTTACACAAGTTTTCATTTAAGCTAACGTACATCAGGAAATAATCTAGAAAAAAATTTCCAACCAGAAAAAATTGAAAATCAATGTTCAGTTGAAACCAAAACAATGATAACCTCCATTTTTTCACAATATATGTACAAGTATCCTAGTTTCAGCTTAAAGATAAAATGATTATAATATTGCAATTGAGAGAGACGCCAACCAGGAGCTATGATTATAATATTGCAATTTGCAATTGAGAGAGACGCCAAACAGGAGCTGATTTACATGAGTTTAGCAGCGCAAAGCCGAAACCACCAGATGAACTATTTTTAGTAAATTTGGTGTAACGAGACATTTTATCCATGTTAGTTAAATGATATATTTGAAAATACAAACCTTCTTTATCTTAAGCTAAAGAAGCCATGAGAATCAACAACTACACCAAGACTTAAAAGTTAACCTAAAAATATATATATATAATATCACCGCTTTCTTCATAGAAACAGCACCGGGTCAGAGCATTAATGAAGTTCCAGATATAAGAATAAAAAATAAAAAATCAATTGTCTACGATAAGAAAATAAAAGGCCATCAACGAAAGCACAAGAAACTGAAAGATACCTTATTTTAAGTATCACAAATCTATTAACCTTGTTTTTTCAGGTTTCCTTTTGGCAGCGAAGAAGAAAGCTTATTGATAATTAGAAAGCGAGAGAAAGTGAGAAGAGAGTATGAAAATGATCCGTGCACCGCTTGAGCGGAGTGGTGACTAGATCGCAAAAGTGTGACACAAAGGTGGGAAAGGGTTTTCGGGCAAACGGAGGGTTTTGGAAGAGAAAGAGACTAAATTTAACATGATTCCCTTTTATTTTATTTTTAATTTTTTTTAAAAGAATATTTAGTTTTAACCAAAAAAAAAAAAAAAGGTTTTCTCTGATAAACCATATTTCTGTTGGTTGCCTCAAAACTTTAAAACAAAAAATTAGAAGTTACTTTTCGCACAATAATAATATCATAATATAAATTCTTTTTTATGAAATTAATTTAATAAAATTAAATTATTTGTCATAAATAAATAATTTATGTTGTTAACTGTCACAATTTTTTACTTATTTATAATTAAATATAAAATATATAACAATAATATAATATTTTTATAAATATAAAAATATTAATTATTTATAATTAAAAATTACATATATTATTTATTATATTTATTTATACATAAATTTATATCTTTACAATGTCAATGACCCAAATCACTGCTATGTCAGGGAATATATATTTAATTTTGACCGGGAAAATAAATATTATGAAGCTATAACAAATTATAAATATTTCCACAAAACTATGATGCATAATAAAAATTTGATCAATGTATTTATTTATTTTAACTTCTTAATATTTGAGGAATATATCACCTCAGTTTTCGATTAATTCTTTCATTCAAAATAAAATCATTTCACAGAATATTCTTTTATTCAAAATGAAACGCCATTTCTTAAAACTTATCATAATACTTCACTTGTATGCCGTACGTGGTTTGGGTTTACAATGCCATCCTTTCCTGATTGAAAAGAACGGATGATTGCCCAACAAAAACAAAAGAACGGATGAGAGATTTATAACCAATTTGAGGATTAGATTCGTAAAAATATTAATCAAACCGAAGAAATATATTAATGAATTTGACCACTAGATAACTTAAGATGAGCACAAGTCCACCCTTCGCTCATTTTGCCGTGCATCCACACCTCGATCAACGAAAAGAAAAAAAATTATAAAGCAAGAAGAATTTCTCAGTAACAGATTCCGAAATCAAAATTTTCTTTATTTTATTTATTCAGAAAACTAAGCAGAGAACAAAGCAACAGTGAATAACAATGCATTGTTATTAGATGCATTATTGGATCTAAACATTTTCTCTTCAAGGTTAAACTTGATGTTATTCTTCTACATAATGTGATCTTCAGGTAGGTGGTGGTATCTCCCACTTCATCGGTACTGGACCATAATCATATATGATTTCTCTGTGGCAAGACCAAACAAGCTTTATTGCTTCTGGGGTCCCAATTCCTGCACCTCTCGGATCTCCAGATGGTCCAAACCTATATAAGAAACAAACTTTGTTTATTATAAGCATTTTGAAACTTCTTGGTAATACGAAATTCCAAAATTTAAAATTTTCACCTACCAGTGATTCTGTGGAGCTCCGGTTGTTCTTAATCTTAACCCAGCATATGTGGTCCCATTCACCGTGTTTCCAATAACTTCCTGCAAATTGATTTATTGTCAAGAAATGAGCTGGACACTGCAGAAAATCAATGCATGATAAAAAGTATGGATTATGATGCACGAGTTCGAGGCTGTAGACAAAAGGAGAGTACGGTTTAATCTTGCCTGCAAGAAGAGTGGATCATTTGAATTTTGAAACAATGGCAACTGTTAAATGTGCATGCATCCTCTCGAGAGCATTTAGCACCATAGGGAGTTGATCTTGCTTAAACTCGGTAACAATCTAATACAGATACAGATGCTGTCAATACCATTAATTTTCAATGGTGAACAAATATTTAATACAATTGTAAAGAGAAAAAATAGCACTGTGCTTCCAAGCATTTTCCTTATTTGGTTCTTTCTCCATATATCATCCAAAGATAAAAGAACTCTCTATCCAATATTAACAAATGAAATAAGTGCCTAGGATTCGTTTGTATTCGTCTACCTGGAAAGGTCCAAAGATTTCTTTCGTTGCAAGTTCATAATTACCATCTTTCAGAATTTCTTCGAGTGGCACATAGACAGCTGTTGGTTTTATGGCGCCATATATGGGTGGGATGGAATGGTTCTGCAAAGCTTCACCACCAAAGAGTAACTTTGAACCAGATATCTGAAGCAGCTTATTCATATGCTCAAGCATTGCTTCAGTAGTAAACTGCACCAACAACAGAAAAATCAACAATGAGAAATGCAGAAAATTTGCATTGTAGAACAAGTTGAACACAAAGGTTGCAGAGCTTCTTGTATTGTAAAAAAAGAATTGGGAATATGGAGACATTGTTAAATAATTTATAGAAACAAGAAAATTTTTAAGTTTAAATTGAACAAATATCACTTTATAATACGCCAGTAACATTCAACCACGATAGGCAGTTTGCCTAAATCTAAACACCAATGGCATTTTAATCAATTTGACCTGTCGGTCTAATCCATTATGTAGCTATTTTTCTACTCAACTAGTCTAACCTACCGGTTACATCCATGAATTCACAAATTTTCCAGAAAGTCCCGTAGATTCCTCCTTTGTTCGTTGTAATATCCAAGTCGAATTACTAGGTAATTCAAATTCATCTTTCTGACAAGAAATTAACAATTTGCTCCACCGTAATCCCCCAATTCCAATCCATGAATAGCATTGTTTAATGGATTATTGACTATGAACAATCTAAAATATGAAAATTTATACTGTAGAAAAAATAGTAAAATGCTATGCTTATAGTAAGAACAGAGCCAACAGTTAAATCTTCCAACTGTCTTCTCCCAGAAAGATCTTTCATTTTGCATAAAAGTGACGTTGAAGACCAATTCTGCACAAGTATACAAATACATTAATAATTAAAAAAATAAAGGGAAAAATGACAAATTGACAAATCTGAACAGGACGTACTGTCAAACTGTAAGAAACTCTAAAAAATTACAAATAAAATAAAATAAAAATACAAGTACATAACTAGAACAAAATCACAAAAGATTATCTCCTCACATTTAGCTATAAATATTACATATCATTATTTATATAACTTTGATGCATTTATACCACACCAACTATAGAAAGATAACTATAGCAGCTAACCTCATGCATGAATAGTATAGATTGTGCTGAACACTGCTGACCACTGCATGCATATGCACCCTGATCACAGACCCATGCAACCTAATCCACCTACCATTTAAATAAACAACAAAAGAGTTAGCTACGATCTTAAATCCACAAGAATAAAATTGCATGATCTAAAGTAAAAAAATTGCTTGCAAGAAACCTGTGAACATCAGGTCCTAAGACTTCCCAGTCAAATCCTGCATCTTCCAGTTTACTGCAACCTTCAGGTCAACAGCCAATTTATCAGCTATTCTTGATCTACCAGTAAAGAGAGTCATTCGTGGATTTGCCTGTAATATTAATATAAAAATAAGGCGTCAATTTGCATTCTACATGCAGATGAACATTTAAAAATTGACACTCGTGGTCAGTGCAAAATTTTGTTGGCCATTAGCAATATGAGATAATGTTAAAAATTAAAAACAGATTAATACAAGAGTAAGAAATTAGACAATGGCTAGGGAACAAGAATCAAAGAAAAGAAGTCCAAACTCAAAATAGAGTCTTCAGGAAATTCAGAAGTAAAAAGATATTGATGTCATAACAATGGTGCTAAATCTGGATAAGTTATCAAGATGTAACATTAGCCAACAGACCCCAGTGGAAAATGATACAAAAGGCATGCTCAAGTAATTTCTTATTGAAGGATACCGGTATAAATCCAACATTACAAGTGTAAACCATTGAAATTGATAACTGTTACATTTTCAGATAACAAAACTCCATCAATCTTATTCATGGTTTTCCCATCAGAATTTATGAAGTCAACATCTTCCACCGGTAACCCACAAGAGTGAAGCAAATGAATCATCTGCTTCATAACAATGCTGACCTATAAAACATGTTATATATAAATATATTACTGCATGGTAAAACTTCAATAATTACGAAACAACGATAAGGTTTCCTAAATACAAACAAATATTACAAAATGTTGTGAAATCAATGTTAAAACGTAGAGAACATTGGTCAATTACCTTGAGTACTAGTCAACTAAATCATCATTCTCTCTCTCCCTTCCCAGCTTATTCATTGAGCACGCATGAAATTTCTCTCAAATCATATGGTCATTTTCTTATTGTGTCCATTCAATATGAGCAACGCTTTGTTCAAAACAATTAAGTATAATCTCTCCTCAATTGCATTTAACTAACTAGTTAATATGTATAATGAAAATAACTTATTTGTATCGCATATGTGCAATAACAAACCACAAATCCATGCCACTAATAGAATTCAACAGCTAACGTACCTTGCTATCAACTTTAAGAATGGGCTTATTACCCGTATAGAGTGCACCCATCAATTGAAGTACAGGAATCTCTAGTGGAAAATTAAATGGCATAATAATTGCAACCTGTACAGAAATCCTTTTATATTCAGAAACTAATACATTAATAGCATGAAGAATTTTGAAAAACAATAAATATATAACATGGAAACTATAACACTTATGACTGATTCAAAAGTTTGCATCCCATTGCTCAATGAGAGGGGGAAAAATGATGATGTCCAGACATCTTGACATGGTGGTAATATCATTCATTATAGGAAATCTAATGCCACAATAGAAAGACATCAAGTTGAGAAAAGAAAGGGAAAAAAAAAGCCTCATGCAAACTGGGTGGCAACATCTTGAGGTTAGTCTCTTGAAAACTGAGACTTTCTTCAACCAAGTATCATCACAAAAAGCATCAATTCACTTGCCATCCATGATGTGTACAATGAAATGACGTGGTAAGATTTTTTCTTTTGAAGCACAAAGGGTATTGACTAGTTGAATTTTTTCTCCCAAATCCATCTCCTACAAAGGATCATATGGCTGACACAACTTAATTTTAGTTGCAGTTGGTATTTTTTTATGTCGCTACAACTTTAGTTAGCAATTTTAATATTTAACTTACTAATTGTGCTTGTTCTTTTGAAACATATTCTTTCATTCAATAAGAAACAGAAAAATATAAATAAAGGGACTACAAAATTTTTATTGGAAGATAAACTTTTATCATGCAATTACCTTCTCATTTTAAAACACTTATAAATTAATTTCTCAAAATTAGTTAATATCTGATACATTATCTAGAAGTTCCTAGAATAATTTTCACTACAAAGAATCACATACGAAATGTCTTCAAAGAGAATGCCTTACAGGACCATAAGGCCAACGAAAACCATGGCTTTGCTGTCCAAGATGATTCCCAGGAACGCCAAAAGACCTTGCTAAAAAGCGAACCTGCCAGATACATGGAAAGAAATGAGGTTACAAACAAATTAGAACTTCTTCAGCAACTTGTCAATGAAATCATAGCTGAAATTGTTCATATGAAAGAAGCATGGGATGGATGGTGAAGCGCACAGTTAGTCATGAGAAAAATTCTTCTATCTACATTTCCAACCAAAAATTCTCAACTGGGATGATTTGACATACCTGATTGCCAAAAAAATTCTCAAGGAACTTCTGAGTAACATAAACCTCACCGTAAGCCTGCTGATAACTCTTAGGACAAACCCTCTGTATCAACCTAGTGAAGAAATCAGAGACCTGAAAATCATATGAGATCAAAATAGTGTCCCACAGAAGTCTATAAATATAAATAAAGACGTAAAATTACAGAATTTCTAAGCCAATGACAGGAAAGATGGTAGAACATGATTCTTTTGCTCAATATATGTTACCTATGGCAGAGAGAGCATGTGGGCCACCTTTGCAGATATGTCCGCGTATAAAAGATACCTGAACAAAGTATCCTAAGCAAAATTTTCTTGTATATATAAGAAAACAACTAACCTTGATGATGATAACACAACCAATAAACCAAGAAAATATTAAATAAACATAACAGAATATAAGAAAATGGCAGACAAACCTCTCTGGTGCTTTAAAGGGATTGTGCAGACCAGGTTTAGGGCACTTAGACAAACTCTCTACAAATGGCTGCAAATATAGTTCAACTGTGGGAAAATTTTAGTTTAGATGCCACTGCAGTAACACTAAATATGTTTAGACCAATTGCATTTGAATAAAAATTTTGAAGATTGTGATAGAAACATACTTTTTAAAGATAAAAGGGCGAACTCATATGATAAGTAAAGCTGAAATATGCTCCTTATAATCAACAAAGGAGAATATCTTTTGGCAAATAAAACAATGAAGCCACTGTACATCACACTCAAAAGGAAATAACTGGATTTCTTTTTCATCGACTTCAGCAGTCTTAATGAATGGTTCTCCATTTAAAGGATCTACAATAGTGTTCCAACTTCTTGATCCTGTCCAACTACCCTGCACTAAAAGACATTTTGCATTCAAAATATTTTAGCTTCAATTTCAAGGTCAGCTCAATGTATTCATACTTCATTCATTTAATAACATGTTTAACAAAAGGCCCCAAAAGCGAACTAACGTAGGGGGAAAAAATACTAAAGAGTTACTTAATAGAATTAGAGCTGGAAAAAAGTGCTAATTCTCTTTTTTTTCCGCGTTTATTATGTATGAGCATTGTGACCGTCACCTACCCAAGTTGTATACTTCAGCTGATTGAGAACCTGATATTTCTTCAGCCTCTAGTGTAGTAGAAGGTAATGAATGAACTGACCTGATATACAGAGAAATCAGAACACAAACTAAGAAGTTATTGACGAAACCATGATGATACATACACATGATGACTCTAGAAAAGAAAGTTTTTCAATTTTAACTATCCAAATGTCAGACAGACGCTAAAATCACAAACCAAATTAAACCTATTGCAGAAGCTAATCTCATATATTATCCAATATGAAAATAATCAAATTTTAAGTGAAAAAGATCCAACTGCAACATGAAGAATAATAGCTACAATGCATTGTTATCGTGAAGTCGCCCCCAACATAAATTCCAAAACAGTAAGAATGAGAATACATTTAATTGATTGCATCTGCATAATAAAAACTCGGATAGCAAGAAATACAAAATGATGAAGAGGATTAACAAAAAAGCTTTAAGACGATACCATAGTACCTCCTGCCAACGAATCTATCAGTATCTGCTATAAATTCTTTTCCCATAAACTTTACCCCACCAACGAAAATTTTATCCACTAGCGGACATCTTCACATTTGCAATAGTGAATAAGTACAATAATAAGTATGACTAAAAGACATAACCCAAATTTGATTACCCATGGTGATCATTTCTCTAATTAACACGAACGGGTATAAATTTTACATTATCCTGTAAACAAAAAACCCACAAACGCTATTCTCACAATATTTCCCAAACGAAAAACACATATACACACAGACCGTCGAATACATGGAAAAGTTTATTTTGTATTATTATAATCTTTTTTTTAGCGGTTAATTTAAAAAATAAATTAGTTATATTAATATATTCTTAAGCATATTCTTAATAGTTAGTTTAAAAAATAATGAATTACATCTTTTATATATATTTTAACCGTGGGAGTAATATAAGATATAAGAAAATTCTTACAAAATAATCTTTGAATTTTATTATGATATTAGAGCCATAAAAAATTATAACTTAACCCTTTAAATCATGATCGAAAAATCTAATATAGAAAAATTGACTACTAGTGCTGATGAAACTTCTCAATGGAAAACTATCTTGCCATATGACATCACTTTACTTGATAATCCTGATATTTTAATTACTCAAGTTCAGTTAAAGGAATAAAACTATGATGAATAGTCTCGTTAATTGAGAACGGCCTTGAGAGTGAGGAAAAAATTCGATTTTGTTGATGGAACGATTAGGAGACTTGATGAAAATTCTACAGACCTTGAAGACTGGTGGACAATCAACTCGTTTTTGGTGTCTTGGATTTGAAACACCATTGAACCTAATCTTCGATCAACAATTTCACATGTAGAGATTGCATAAGATCTCTAGAATGATATATAGGAGCGTTTCTCGTTAGTCAATGGCCCTAGAATTCAGCAACTAAAATCAGATATTGCAGAGTGCAAACAAAAAGAAATGAGTATTGTCAATTACTATAGTAAACTCAAGCAATTATGGGACGAACTGGCTAACTATGAGCAATTGCTGACTTACAAGTGTGGAAGATGCACATGTGATCTCGGAGCTGTTTTGGAGAAGAGACGAGAAGAGAAAAAGGTACACACTTTTCTCATAGGATTGGAGGAAACGTTATATGGGACTGTTCGTTCTAATATTTTGGCTCAAAATCCGCTACCAAATTTAAACAAAGTATACTCGATCCTCATTCAAGAGGAATGGGTGAAAGCTATTTCTCGAGGTAAATATGAACGTGGGAAAGTGATGGCCTTTGTAGTTCGCAATCGAGGAGACGGGAAGGATAAAAACATGGTGTATTCCCATTACGTATAGGTCATGAGGTCGATAGCTGTTTCGTTCTAATTGGATATCCAGAATGGTGGGGCGACAGGCCTCGTAATAAAGGGAAGAGTAGAGGATGTGGCAGAGGACAACAAATGTCGCAACAAGGAAGAGTGGAGGATGTGGCAGAGGATAACAAATGTCGCAACGAAGAATAGGACAGGGAGCAGGTTGGGGGTGTGGTTCAGTGAGAGCCAATGCCGCTCAAACAGCCGAAGGAGGTTCTTCCTCAACAAACCTGACAGAAGGAGATGGAGATGGATCACTTGGTCTGAGCAACGAGCAATGAGAGGCTCTTCTCAAATTGTTAAACAACCAAAAAACTTTCGCAATTGAAAAGATGACTGGTAAGCATATGTCTTGGATAATTGACACGGGAGCGTTGAATCATATGACGGGGAATTTGAACGACTTATATGAATTACGAAAAATTATGTAGTGTCCTATGTGTTAATATATATACCCTAGAAACCATTCGTGTTGTCGGTTTCAGGGCTTTTGATCTTGTATAAACCTTATATTTATTAATAAAAGAAATG
>JAVXUL010000016.1:3270963-3291098 GCA_035590515.1 Trichilia minutiflora | reverse complement strand
GCTTCTTTAGTATCTCCATCTCGGATTACTGTAATTCAATCCGAGACTTCAAGTTGGCATTCTCGAGGTTGACCCCCAAGTGCACAGATTTAGATAAGGCTAGTCGAAGCTCGAGCTCCTCCTTTTGCTTCTACCATATAGCCTCCTTCGCCTCCCACTGAGTCCTCTCAGTGGCCAGCTTGGCCTCTGCCTTCTTCTGTTGCTTGAGAGCAAAAGCATTTTCCTTCTCGAGTTTCTTGATCTTGCTCGTCTCATCCCTCCGAGCCTCCATCTGTTGCTTTATTTGGTAACACACCTACAATCGGGGAGAAATATTAGTGATTCAAAATTCACAAGCATGCAATAAAAATTAAGTGTTGCACTCACCTTCAGACCCTACTTATACATGAAATTTATGGCCTCGAGGTCCCCTATTTTATCTAGCTTCTCGACAACAGATGGGGCCATATGCCGTCCGATGTCATTGATCAAGTCGAGCAGGTGGATGAAGTGATTGTCTTTGTTCTCAGGGACATCACCCACCCGTAGCTTGGCTATCTTGTTGACCTCGTAAAAGCTGCCCACGTTAGCTTTTACAGGGTCCGACCCCCTGATTTTTAGTTTTTTGGTTGCTAGATCAACCAGGGGTCATCTTGGGGCCTCTTCTGCCTCTTGCCCAGTGGTGGCTTCTCCACCATTATGCCATTCCCTTTATCCAGGATAATGACAGAGGAAGACCCGAAGTCCGAATTCGAGGGCCCTTGGTTCCTTCTCCTCGTGAGCACGTCCCCCCGACTTTGTTGCTTTCCTGACGGGGGAGTTTGCTTGGAGGCATCGCCAATCGAGGGGTCGACTGGCTTCTTCTTGACCAGCTTGTTCAGAGATGACAAGGCGAAAAGCTTCCCAGACATGGTTGTTTCTGCAAAATAACAAACGGAGAGTCAGTGCTATTCACAGTGAAAATACATATATTTATACATATTGTGGGCTCGGGCATTCAGGAAGAACTGTACTCTGGGTAAAATTTTTCTTGTTTAGGAACATGAAGTCCCTGCTCGGGCATGTCTTCACTAAGCCCGAGACAATTAAACTCGAATTAGAAAACAACCATTTCTGATCCGGAGATTGATCCCTGGCCTGTTTTATAATATCCAGGCTCCAGGGGTTCAGCTCCGATTCTCCTGACCAAAACAGGGAGAATCATTTTATAATATCCAAGCTCACCAAACATATTCGGAATGGGGAGGTGTGGCTCGGAGTTCTAGTTTCTCCCCATGAAGAATCATTTGCTCTTCCAGTCTTTATTGCTTATGGGATTTTCCTTGATCGGGTTAGGCTTTCGAGGCTTGACTTGAAGGTACACCCACCCGGGGTTCTTCCCGAGATTCTTTTTGAGTTCGAACATGTGCTCTATTTCCTCCATGGAAGGCGAGGAGTCGGATATTTGTCCCCATAATACATACAGCCTTACCAGTGTCCTCTAATTGTTCAAATTTAACTGGTAGGGGGCTATTCTCATATGGGTCAGGAGCATGCAAAAATATGGTTGTAGAGGCAACTTGACCTGCAAGTGGAATAACTCCTCGTTGAAGGCCACTTCGCCCTCAGGAGGAGTGTTGGACATTTCGTTGGCCTCGGGGGCTTGGAGGTATACATCTTCAGGGATATCAAATAGGGCCGTGTAGGCCTCTAGATCGGTCTCCAAGACCGTGGAAGTGAACCAATCCTGCTTATAAGAAGATTGAACCTCGGAGATAGGTTCGGGATTGGCAACTAATTCCAAGCCCTCTCTTACGTTGTCTCCCCCTTCAATAGCCTCAGGTCAGGTCGGAGAGTTAGAAACAGATGCCATTTCTGCTCATAAAAACAAGGGGTAAAAAGGGATCAGGCGGCTGTTTAGGGATCATTGACAACCCTAAAATATTTTTCTACAAAGTCCCTAATGGACCACCTATTCTAACAGTTTCCTATCACACCCAAACATGCATCCACAACATTTCATTCACAATACAGAAAAATATTGCCATAAATATGTAAAAAAGTGGGAAAGAACTTACCAGATGAGATGAGTCACAGATTTGTTCGGAGAGAAAGAAAGTTGAGAATGCCGAGAACTTCTGAGAACGACGGAGAATGCCTTAAAGAGTATGCTCGGGATGTTTTGTTTGCAAGTGAAGATAGAAAGGGAGAAAAAGATTCTTCAGAAAAGGGATGAGGTATTTATAGACAAACCAAAGGAACCCTGACCGTTGATTCTGATCCAACGGACAGGGGGATGCCACATCATCCTAATACAGAGCGTCAAGGATCGGTTTCTTTTTAAAATTTAAATGAGATGGGACCCACCCTGATGATTGCATTATGACGACCCAAGTATCGCGGCCTTTTAAACTGGTCTATCAATGGGATAACGACACGTGTAGTGACGGTTGTATTCCCAAAGAGGGTAACCGAAACGAACGGCAATCACTGCCAGTCGAGCAGAAGCTGGTCAGTTTTTAATTAAAAACTGAAGAGTTTAGTATTTGAGTGTTTCGTCAAGACCTAGCCTATGGGTCTAGGCCCATCTTCAAACCTTTGTCCAGATCCGTCACACAGATATATTATCCTCGAATGAATCCTTTGATACGACGTCGTCCCCAGAAACTATCTACACCAACTTCTTGTATCAACAATATATATATATATATATATATATATGTAAAATATCTTTTATTTTATTATTATTAAATATTTATTGTTATTATTATTATTATTATTAATTACTTAAAATCTATCTCTAATATATTAATTAGACTAATATATAATAATATTAATTAATATAGATTAATTGATATTAGTATCATGAATCACTTGATATTTATGCTCTTCATTATTTTTTTGATATAAAAAATAAAAGAAAATACGGTAGAGGATAAGAATGAAGGAGATTTAATTGAGAATTGAATAGTTTTCTCTGTTTTTTTTTTTTTGGTTAAAATGTCATTTTTAAAGCAGTGATGAAGGGATTTTGATTTGAGCAAAATTTTTGAAATATAAAAGATAAAAAATATTTTTATAATTTTTTTTGCATTTATATATATATAATAAAAAATTTAAATGAATTTATTAAAGTTTAATGATTTGCTCTAATCTTCTGATATGTGAACCATAATCATAGTCAATGAACTAACTCATGGATACTTAATCTTTATACAATAAATTTTACTTTGATTTAACAAGTAACTACAATAATTATTTCATAGAGTTTTTTTGCGTGTTATGCAATCACTTTGTACTTATATCTTAAATGCCATTTACAAGATTTGGAGAATTATGTTCCAATCTCCTGCCTCGGATTTTGATACATGATTCATCTTTCCGTTGACCTAAAAGCGTCTAGTTTAAGCCAGAGAACTTTGGGTCATCTAGATCGCATCATTGAAGTCGATAACCATGAGAATCATTTCCAAAGTAGACAAGGAGGTAACTGGGAATTTCTCTGTTCATAATGACTTGGTCGTAACGACTGGTTGTAAGTCGGCAGCGTCTGGTTGGGATAATGGGGAGCCTGAATTTTTTCCCAAACAGTTGCTATATTTCATTGCTGAGATAATGATTTGAGTTTGTAAGTTGTTGGCTAGGGAAGCACGAGTAGATCTGGAGGAGAAGCGGAGCGGAGAAAAGGAAGTGCGGTGCTCTAAAAAGCAAATTATTTTTTTTCTTTTAATTACTTGGTAACAAAAAAATAATTATTTGGTAAAAATATTAGTTTGACAGGAAGAGATGGATTAAGATTTAATAATTTAAACATTAATATTAATATTAATATAAAATTTTAATTTATTTTATATATATATATATACACACACACACACATCGGTTTTTGTCTGTGTAAAATATCAAATTACCGATGAAGATAGGAGTTAAAATGGGTAATACAAAAAAATAAAATAATTATGTCAAACCTCAGAAAGAAAGGGATTTGATCCCTTGCCTACCCTAGCTAATTTTGCTGTGCATTCCACAAGCATCCATCTCAAACAATGAGAAGGGAGAAATTATTAAGCAAGGAGAATTTCTAAGTAATAGATTCCGAACTCAAAATTTTCTTTATTTTCTTTATTCGAGAAACTAGCAAGGAGAAGCCGATAACAAAGTAATGATTGAGTAACAATATGTTGTTACTAGATGTATTACTAGATCTAAACCTTTCCTCTTCAAGGTTAAACTTGATCTTCAAGTAGATGGAGGAATCTCCCACTTCGTTGGTACGGGACCATAATCATATATGACTTCTCTGTGACAAGACCAAACAAGCTTTATCGCTTCTGGGGTTCCAATTCCTGCACCTCTCGGATCTCCAGCTGGTCCAAACCTATAATACAAAAACTTCGTTTATAAGCAATTTGAAACTTCTTGGTAAATTTGAAATGGGAAAATTTAATTTTTTTACCCACCAGTGATTCTGTGGAGCTCCGGTTGTTCTTGCTCTTAACCCAGCATATGTTGTCCCATTCACTGTATTTCCAATAACTTCCTGCAAATTAATTTATTGTCAAGAAATGAACTCGAAACTGACATAGTAAAAATTTTGGATTATGATGCACAAGCTTGGGGCTGTAGACGTAGGGAGAGAACAGTTTAATCTTGCCTGCAAGAAGAGGGGATCATTTGAAACCACGGCAGCTGTTAAATGTGCACGCATCCTCTCCAGAGCATTTAGCACCATAGGGAGTTGACCTTGCTTATACTCGGTAACAATCTGAAACACATACAGATTCTGTGAGTACCATTAACATTCGGTGGTGAACAAATATTTATTCCAATTTTAGGGAGTAAAAAATAGCAACGTGCTTCCATCTCTCTGAAGCAATTTTTCTTTTGCTTGTTCTTTCTCCCTAGATCATTCAAAGATAAAATAACTCTCGATCCTATATTAACAAATAAATAGAGTGACAATGATTCATTTCTATTCATCTACCTGGAAAGGTCCAAAGATTTCTTTTGTTGCAAGTTCATAATTGCCATCTTTCAGAATTTCTTCTAGAGGCACATAGACAGCTGTTGGTTTTATGGCACCATATATAGGTGGGATGGAATGGTTCTGCAAAGCTTCGCCACCAAAGAGTACCTTTGAACCAGATATCTGAAGCAGCTTATTCATATGCTCAAGCATTGCTTCAGTTGTAAACTGCACCAACGATAGAGAAATCAATACTGAGAGAGACAGAAATTTTGCATTTTAGAACAATTTTAGAACAAGCTTAACACAACAGTTCCAGAGCATCTTGGGTGGTTATATTGTAAAAAAAGATTTGGGAATATGAAGACATTAAATATCTACAGAAACAAGGAAATTTTGAAGTTTAAATCAAACAAATATCACTTTAGAATACACCAGCAGCATTCGACCACGACAGGCAGTCTGGCTAAATCTAAATGCCAATGGCTTTTTAATCAATTTGATCCGTCGGTCTAATCCATTATGTAGCTAATTTTCTACTCAACTAGTCTAGGCTACCAGTCACATCCATGAATTCACAAATTTTCCAGAAAGCCTTGTGTATTCCTCCTTTGTTCATTGTAATATCCAAAGTCAAATGGTTTACTAGGTAATTCAATTTCATCTTTTCCGATAAGAACTTAACAATTTGCTCCACCCTAATCCCCGGATTCCAATCCATGATTAGCATTGTTTAATGGATTGTAGACTATGAACAATCTAAAATATGAAAATTTCTAATTGTAGAAAAAACAGTTAAATGCCACACTTACAGTAAGAACAGGGCCAACAGTTAAATCTTCCAACTTTCTTCTCCCAGCAAGATCTTTCATTTTGGATAACAGTGACGTTGAAGACCAATTCTGCACAATTATACAAATACATTAATAATTAAAAAAATAAGGGGAAAAAAATGACAAATTGCCAGCCCATTGAAATTTTAAAATCTGAACAGTACTTGCAGCCAAACTGTTAGAAACTCTAAAGAAATTAAAGAAAGAAATAAAAATACAAATACATATAAAGAAATAAAAATACAAATAAGTATCTAGAACAAAATCGGAAAAAATTATCTCCTCAACTTTAGCTATAAATATTACAGATCAATATTATTTATATGGCTGATACATTTATACAGCACCAACTATAGAAAGAGAAACTATAGCAGCTAACCTCATGCATGAATAGTACAGATTGTGCAGAACACTTTTGACCACTGCATGCATATGCGTCCTGATCACAGACCCATGCAACATAATCCACCTACCATTTAAATAAACAACAAATGAGTTATCTATAATCTTAAATCCACAAGAATAAAAAAATTGCAGTATCTAAAGTAAAAAGAATTTCTTGCAAGAAACCTCATGAACATCAGGTCCCAAGACTTTCCAGTCAAATCCTGCATCTTCCACTTTAATGCGACCCTTTAGGTCAACAGCCAATTTATCAGCTATTCTTGAGCTACCAGTAAAGAGAGTCATTCGTGGATTTGCCTGTAAAATTAATATAAAAATAAGGAGCCAATTTGCATTCTACATGAAGATGAACATTTAAAAATTGACACTCATGGTCAGTGCTCTGAAGAAATAGCCATTAGAAATATGAGATAACATTAAAAAGTTCAAAAAAGATTAATACACAATTAAGAAATTAGACAATGGCTAAGGAATGAGAATCAGAGAAAAGAAGTGCAAACTAAAAATAGTCTCCAAGAAATTCAGAAGTCAAAATATATTGATGCAATAACAATGTGATAATCTGGAGAAGTTATTTGAGATCTAATATTAACTAACAGTCCCACTGGAAAACGATACAAAAAGCTTGCTCAGGTAAGAAATCATTGAAGCACACAAGTATACATCCAACATTACAAGTGTAAACCATTGATATTGAAAACTGTTACATTTTCAGATAACAAACCTCCGTCAATAGCTTATTCATGGTTTTCCCATCAGAATTTATGAAGTCAACATCTTCCACGGGCAAACCACAAGAGTGAAGCAAACGCATCATTTGCTCCATAACAATGCTGACCTATAAAACATTTTATATATAAATAATTACTGCATGGTAAAAACTTCAATACATACAAAACAAAAATAAGGTTTCCTAAATACAAACAAATGTCACAAAATGTTGTGAAATCAATGTACAATGTAGAGAACATCTGTCAATTAACTTAGAGTAATAGTCAACTAAATCATAATTCTCTCTCCTTTCCCAGCTTATTCACTGAACACGCATGAATTTCTCTCACAAGAAATCATATGATCATTTTCTTATTGTGTCCATTGAACATCAGCAACACTCTGTTTAAAACTATTAAGTATAATTTCTCCTCAGTTGCATATAACTAACTAGTTAATATGTATAATAACTTATTTGTATCAAATACAAATACATGCAATAACAAACCATAAATCCGTGCCACTAACAGAATTCAACTGCTAACATACCTTGCTATCAACTTTAAGAATGGGCTTATTACCCATATAGAGTGCACCCATCAATTGAAGTACAGGAATCTCTAGTGGAAAGTTAAAGGGCGTAATAATTGCAACCTGCGCAGACATTCTTTAATATTCAGAAACTAACACATTAACATAGTGAACAATTGTTAAAAACAATAAATATATCACATGGCAACTATAACCCTTATGACCAATTTGAAAGTCTAATGTATCCCACTGTTCAATGAGAGGGGTGAGAAATGATGGTGTGTGCAGACATCTTGTTGGCACAGTGGTAATATAGTTCATTATAGGAAATCTAATGCCACATAAAAAAGACATCAAGTTGAGAAAAAAAAGGAAAAGAAAGTATCACACAAAATGGGTGGCAACATCTTGACTGAATCTCTTGAAAATTGAGACATTCTTTAACCAAGTATTGTCACAAAAACCATTAATTTGCTTCTACGATGTGTATAATTAAACAACTTTTTGCTTTCTTTTGAAGCATAAAGGTATGAATTTTTTCATCTCCTACAAAGGATCACAAAACTGACACAACTTATTTTTAATTGCATTTTGTATTTTTTATGTGGCTACAACTTCTGTTAGCAATTTTAATATTTAACTTACTAATTGTGCTTGTTCATCTTTTGAAACATATTCTTTTATTCAATGAGAAACAGAAAAATACAAATCAAGGTTCCACAAAATTTTATTGGAAGATTAACCATTATGCGCAATTAAAACACTTACAAATTAATTTCCCAAAGTTAGTTAATATCTGATACATTATCTAGAAGTTCCTAGAATAAACTTTGCTACAAAGAATCACATATGAAATATCTTCAAAGAGAATGCTTACAGGACCATAAGGCCAACGAAAACCATGGCTCTGCTGTCCAAGATGATTCCCAGGGACGGCAAAAGACTTTGCTAAAAAACGGACCTGCCAGATATATGAAAATAAATGACGTTACAAACAAATTAGAGCTTCTTCACCAACTTGTCAATGAAATCGTAGCTGAAAACTGCTCATATGAAAGAAACATGGGATGGATGATGAAGCACATAGTTAATCATGAGAAAAAAGCATGGGACGGATGATGAAGTGCGTAGTTAATCACGAGAAATATTCTTCAATGTTGCATAAATTCAAATGAAATGAAACCAATCTGAGATCAATGGTCATTGGTAACTTGACATCAAGATATGCACTTTGACAAGATTTTCTTCTATCTACTTTCTCAACTGGGATGATTTGATGTACCTCATCGCCACAGAAATTCTCAAGAAACTTCTGAGTAATATAAACCTCGCCATAAGCCTGCTGATAACTCTTAGGACAAACCCTCTGTATCAACCTGGTGAAGAAATCGGAGACCTGAAAATCATATGAGACCAAAAGAGTACGCCAAAGAAGTCTATAAATATATATCAAGAAGTAAAATTACAGACTTCCAAAGTCAATGACAGGAAATACTGCAGAACATGATTCTTTTGCCCAATATATGTTACCTTTGGCAGAGAGAGCATGTGGGCTGCCTTTGCAGATATGTCTGCATATAAAAGATACCTGGCCAAAGTATCATAAGCAAAATTATCTTGTACATATAAGAAAACAACCAACCTTGACGATGATAAGAAGTAAACTGAGAAAATATTAGATAAACATAACAGAATATAAGAAAAAGCCAGACAAACCTCTCTGGTGCTTTAAAGGGATTGTGCAGACCATGTTTAGGGCACTTGGACAAGCTCTCTACAAATGGCTGTAAATAAAGTTCAACCGTGAGAAAATTTTAGTTTAGACACAACTGCAGCAACATTAAATATATTTAGACTAATTGCACATGAATAAAAATTTGAAGATCTTCATAGAAACATACTTTTAAAGAATAAAGGGGCCAAAATCATATGATAGGTAGAGATGAAATATGCTCCTTATAATCAATAAAAGAGAATATCTTTTCGCAAATAAACAATGAAGCCACTTTACATACACTCAGAAGGAAATACCTGGATTTCTTTTTCATCAACTTCAGCAATCTTGATGAATGGTCCTCCATTTAAAGGATCTACAATAGTGGTCCAACTTCTTGATCCTGTCCACCTACCCTGCACTAAAAGACATTTTCCATTCAAAATATTTTAGCTTCAATTTTAAGATCAGCTCAATGTATTCATATTTCATTCATGTAATAACATGTTTAACAAAAAGCAAACTAATGTAGGAAAAACAACAACAAAGAGTTACTTAAGAGAATTACAGCCGGAAAAAAAGTGCTAATTCTCTTCCTTTTTTTTTTTTTTTCTCTTTTATTATGTATGAGCATAATTTTCAGGTTATGAGTAACAAAAGACGCGACTGTCACCTACCCAAGTTGTATACTTCAGCTGGTTGAGAGCCTGATATTTCTTCAGCCTCTAATGTAGCAAAAGGTGACGAATGAACTGATCTGATATAGATAGAAACAGGAAACAAATTAAGAATTTATTGACGAAAACATGATGAGACGTACACATGACAACTCTAGAAAAGAAATTTCTTCAATTTTAACCATCTAAATGTCAGACAGCCGCTAAAATCGCAAACCAAATTAAACCTACTGCAGAAGCTAATCTCAAATATTATCAAATATGAAAATAATAAAATTAAAGTGAAACAAATCCAACTGCAACTACGATGCGTTGTTATCGCGAAGTAGCCCCTAACATAAATTCTAAAACAATAAGAATAAGAACACATTTAACTGATTACATCAGCATAATACAAAATCGGATCGCAAGAAATACAAAATGACGAAGGAAACCTACAAACAATCTTTAACACGATGCCATTGTACCTCCTGCCAACCAATCTATCAGTATCTGCTATAAATTCTTTTCCCATATTAGCTTTACCCCTTCAACGACAATTTCATCCACTAGCGGGCATCTTTACATTTGTATTAGTGAATGATTACAAACGTATTACGAAAAGAAATCACCCGAATTTTGATTACCCTTGATGATCATTTCTCAAATTAACAAAAACGCGTATACACACAAACACTATTCTCACAATATTTCCCCCAAAGAAAAACACATATACACGCAGACCGTAGAATACCTGGTGAACGTAGAATACCAATTGAACCAACTTGAAGTCCTCAGGGGAGCTTTGGCCCTGAATGCTCTGCAGGCTACAACTCTATACATGGCGTCCGATACAGAATTGACTACAGACGATTGATTTATATAAAATGATGTTTCTGAGTCCTACTATGATAAAATGACGTGTCGTATCTTCCAGCTGGACGGTTATGAATTGATAGATTGATTGTCAGTATCGTGAAGTTTGTATTCTTCCGTCTTTGATAGTGCTTTAATTTCGCATCCCAACATCTTCGTAGTATTCAAGTGTTAAGAGAGATTACACAGTGTTGTCAAAAGCTCTGCATTTTCTGTAAAATGTTTCTTAATTATTGATTAATTTGAGAGTCAAATTTGTTAAGGAAAAACTTTCTAAAAATCTAGGGGTTGAGAATTTGCGTCTCCAGAGGCCTTAATGTTGGTTAGCCACTATAAGTTATTTGAGGATTGGTTCGGGCATACAGTACACGAAAGCATGAGTCATTCTGTCTGTCTGTCAGCTTCAAAGCGGGATAAGGAAAGTACGAAACCATCTCTCACGTGTCCTCACTGGCGTTCTCAATCTAAATATGGTTTATAAGTAAAACGAATTTTTTTTTATATTTAAATTTCATAGTACTGTTCGAGACAAGTTACAAATAAAGTTCTTGGTGTTTCGGCCCACCTAAGAAGGCCCAAATACAACCTTGAATTGGACTTACAAAAGGGTATTCATAATGTTGCATATATCACACGACTATTGTCACAACCTGCATCTGCATTGGTAGTTTAGAATTCGAAATCATGACTCATTTTTTGAAGAAATAATATCATAGCTATTGCAATTACACTAATTACAAGATCTACAATTTTTATTGGTTGTGCTTAGAAGTATCCAAGGATAACTGAGAAAAAAAAAGAGAGAGAGAGGAAAAATCTAAGTGTTACTCTAAAATTTAAAAAAAAAACAAAAACTAGATCCATGAAGTTCAACCCTAGAGATGGTAAATTTTTTATTAAAACATTCTTAGAAGTTAAATTTGATTAAATAAAATAAGATATGAGAAAATTAAACTATACATATTATTGTGTTGTGCTTGACATGGAACATGATTAGATCAAATTACATTTATAATTTTATTATTAGAATTAAATTTATTCAATTATTAGTTCAAGTAAATATTGAAATAATAATTTAAATTTAATTATTATATATTTTAAAAAAATTATAAATCTTATGCAATAACTATTTTTACAATTGTAAAAATAATTTATATATATATTGTATCTTTATCTTATTAAACAATATAATTTACCAAACACTTAATTAATTCTTTTTACCATTTTTTTCAACAACATAGTAAAAATAAAATTTTTTAAAAGCAATAGTAATCCAAATCGGCTATTAATTAGTTTGTGAGGCGACCAAGGTTGAATAATATAATAGTCACTGGCGTATTTTTTTTAAATCAGGTTTTCATTTTATATTAAGAGATGATTAGATAGGATTGAATTATGTTTATAACTCTATTGTTTTTGGAATAAAATAGAATAAAACTAGATTGTATATGTAACTTCATTAAAAAAATGTATAATTTAAATATTTATATAGTAATTAATTTAATTAAATATTTATTTGAATAATGACTTAGATAAGTTATAAATATTATATTTTAAAATTAATTTATTAGTTATTTTTATTATTTTTAAAATTACAATAAAATTATTTTATTATCATAATAATTAAATAATTCTAATAATTTAAATTACTATTAAATAACTTAAGATATATCATCCAATATTCTTGATATATCAAAACTGATGGGTCAGTTCTTAAACGATACAGTTTCTTCGTTTTGAACTTGTTTCCACTTTCTAAATGATCATAATTCGTTTTTATCATTGTTGGCTTATTAGTCGTTGTTGAAAGAGATTATTTATTTTTTAATTAGTGTGTCTGCTTGGGGAGAAGAGAGAATAAAAATAGCTTTAATAGCTATGTGGGTGAAATGACTTCCATTTGCATGGTTTTATAGCAGGTTGGTGCATGACAAGCTCTGGTAGGAATGGGCAGATTACAGATACAATACCTTCATATTGTGGATGACAAGGATTTTGTATCGTTGTAAAACTAGAACTGCACGAAATCATGCATGAATTGGAGGCCCATAAAAATGGCCCAACACCTTTTACCTTAACCAATTTTATTAGTCAAGATCTTGCCATTGACATTAGACAACAAGCGAGAATCACCAATAAATTTTAAATGATGTTAATATTGTAAAAGAATAAAACCACCTTCTTCTTCGTCTTTTTTTTTCTTTTTGATTTTAATACGATAAAATTTCTACATCTAATCATTACTAGAGCATCCAATCAAACACAAAATGGATATACCCCTAAATATAGAACCTTACATATTACTTGACAATTATCTTTAATCATATGATATTTCACGAATAATCTGATAACCATTTCTAATTATAGAGTGTATATATAAAAATTATATATAATAATATTAAATATAGGATAAAACTCATAATCTGATTTTTTTAACATTTTAATAGAATTTTAAATAGAAATCCAATCCATAACCTTAAAAATCTCAGGCTCCACCCCATCACCATACTATTCTTTAAGGTTTGTAAAAAAAAAAATATTATGTAGCAACTTCTCATCTGTTGAAATGTAAGTTTTGGCTTACCAAAACTTCTGCTCGGTGCAATTTGACAACTTCCATTGATTTTAAATGTCATAATGTCTAGGTTTAGAATAAATTGTGAAAGTATTGCCGAGATATAATTGAATAAAAGTAACAAAAACATGAACTATAAGGATGAATTCTGTTGCGAGATCCAAGTATCACACCATGATCTCAAGATAACGCCTGTGTTATGTTATAAAAATGTAAATTTATATTTAATATACTTAAAAATTTGATATTTTCAATACATCTAATCAAATTTAAGTGCCATTTTATATACACTATTACGTCAATCAATTAAATTTTAAATAATTTTATCTTAATTAATCCCATTGACTTTGCCAAGTAACATGCAAATTGGTTGAACAATCAGATGGTTTATATAGTGGAAATTAATTGAATTATTTTAAATTCTCGCCCCAAAAAATCCCTTCGTTAACACCCTTTAACGTATACGTAATATTACTAGCATTTGTTTTATTTTAAATAATAAAGTTAAAAAATAAATAAATGTTAGTAAAACCATTTTTTGAAGGTTTTATTTTTTAATTAATATTTAATATATTTTTTATCCTACAATATTTATTACTTGTAAATCACAATGTTTCAATTTCAAACATTTTTTCAATCAATTTACACGCAGACTTAATTGAAGTTATCAAGTCAATTGGGTAGAATCTTCGTGCGCAAGTGATTTTTTTTTTCTTATTTGAATTTTCCCACAATTTAGAGTCTCCCAAATTTACAGCATACTACACTAACAGAATTTCATACGCAAACCAAAAGACAATATTGAGCTTTTTCATGCTCCTGGAACGTACACGGTACATCCACTCCTACTATTAATGAAAAACCCTAGCTTTCGAAAAACATGGGGGTGGGGAGATATATTTCTTGTAATCATTTTCATCATTATAATCACAATTAATATAATATTTTATTGTTACTCTAATAATAATAATAATAATAATAATAAAGTTAAGTGAAAGATTACTAAAATAATTTTAGGTACGGTAATATTTTTACATGCCTTTCTAAAATATAAAGATTAATTTATGTACACCCATTTCTGTAAATAGCTACGCTACCTCTCATCTGAAAGCGTGATATTAAAAGTTATTATAAATTAGCAAGTGTATCTCACAAAATCTAACTTCAAATCACTAAAAAACGATAATCCTAACCCTGATTTTAAAAACGCTCAATCCAAATTAATATTACTTGATTGGAAGAGTTGTACTTTCAATAAAATAATGACAACTATTAAGCTTTATTTTAATTAAGATCCTACCAAAAGTCTTAGGATCGTGATAATATTTAAACTTGATTACTTCATTGATGATCCATATCAGACGTATTATGACTTTAGCCATCCTTTAGAATTAATTTTTCAGTTGGTCGATAATTTATTAATTAATTTGTATGACTCTTTGAAAATCGAGTTCCTCAACATAATTTGATTAGAATTCCGTTAGATCGTATTTTATTTTGTAATGAAGTAACATTTGGTTCAATATATTGAATATGTAGGAATTTAGACTAACACAATGCTTATAATAAACTATATCAAGTAAGAATAAAGTAGAGTGCATTGACATAATCAGGATGTACACTTAACAATAAATATGGTATATATACATACATTACTTGCATGTTTGGCTCTCTTTATTTTTCATCTTACGCGTATTTTGCAATTATATTCATGTATGTTATGATTCTTTCCATTGGGCATTTGACTATGCTTGTCAACTTCAACTCGAAACAAGTTATACAATTTGGTAGCGTCTGCATGAAAGTAACATACATAACATGTCTCACATCCTATATTGCCAACTAAATTTTGGATTCTTTTCATTGAATAATGTGATGTAAGTTGCAAAGTTGAAAAACAAATTCACATAAAAATTATATATCTAAAACGAATTATATTTATTTATTAGCCCGAATAAATAATACATGTTGAATATATAATTTTTCCTATAATTTTGGTATTTCGAATTATTTTTCCTATTTATCTCAATTACTGACTTCAAAATTTTAATACTATATCATAAATAATGTGATGAAAACGTTGGTTATATTTTTTTTTGAGAGAAAGATAAATGCCCCCTTCTAAAACAAAATAATATCACATACCTCTTATGGGGTGTGTGACTTAATCTAAGCTATTCATTATATAAAATGAATGGTCTAAATTAAGTCACACATCCCATAAAAAAAATATGTAATTTTATTTTACTTTACAAGTGAGAATTTGAAATTCCCCTTTTTTTCTCACGTATCATTTCGTACAAGTGTTTGAAGTGTTAAAAAACGAAATAATTTTGTCAAATGCATCCTATCCAATGTACGTTTCTCCGTCACCATCCCCAATATTGGCAGTTGTGCCTTTAAATTTGACGAAAACGTTGAAAGTTGGAAGCTCTTTTTCACATCAGGAGTTAAATATGGAGAAGACCTGCTGACTCTTTCACAAGTTTTATTCCTTTCATCATCTTCTCGACTGCCTAACCTTCTCTGCAATGGTAGCTACAGATCCTCTGTCCGTGAGATTTTGAAATTGAAAATTCAAGTTAACATGAAAAAGCCGATGCTACGCCGGGTCCATGATGTCAAAAGTTGGAATGAAATTAAAACAAATATATATATATATATGTATATGTAGATTGTTGAAGAGTATTGTATCATAATCAGGAATTTCATTATATTAACTAATAATTAATTGCTCTTAATGGGGTAATTTAATTAGTATAACGTATTACTCTTCAAACAAAAAGAAGTCAAATATTTGATTCCTTGCACGCTAATTTTGAACAAAAATTTTTTAATTTATTTTTCATAAGAGATAAAGTAGATGTTAGGTGTATAAAATTTTTAAATAATAATAATAATAAATTATTATTTTTAACAATTAATCAAGAGATTAAAGAATTGATTCCTCTCATATTAATTATGGAGAGAAAATTTTAAATTTATCTTTAGCATGGAGTGGAATAGAGTTTGGGTATGTGTGAAAATTAAATATAAATAAATAATTCTTATCTCATTACAAAATAACACATCATATACTTAATTTAGACATTGGTACCCTAAATTTTCAATCAAAATCACTCATTATCAGTAGCTAAAAAATATCTCAAACTTGACGATGTAAGCTACCGAATGGAAAAGTTGTTGCAAAATAACATCGTCATCCTTAACGCCAATATATCCAAGCTGGAATGAACCTTAGAAAATTAAAAAATATCATTGTTAAAACTTTAATAATGTAGAACCATAATTAAAGGTATCGTTTATATTAAGTACTAAGATCTAAATATTTCCGATGATTTGTTTTGTGGAATTCTTATCGTAAAATGTAATTTAACTTCTTTTTTTTTAAATATTAGAGAAGCATAAATATATGTTTTTATTTTCTGACTTATATATAATTAACAATTTTAGAAGGTTCATGAAAGGTTAAGAAATTTCAGAAGAATCTATTGTGAACGATAATTTGATTTATATATCTATTATTTGTTCCTAGATATGTTTAAAAATTCTTGGGAAATTTTTCTTCAATTAATCATATAAAAGGAGTTTAATTCTGTTGTTTTTAAATAGAATCCTCAACAAAGAGAAAATGCTTTAAAAAGAAAAGGAATAACACAAGGGTTGACAAAAAACAAACTCAAAGACAATAAAGAACAAAACTACTAAGAAAAATGAATGAAATCAGCAGTTAAAAAATTGGTTAGAATCTCAAAAGGATAGGAAGACAGGACAGCCTATCTACCAAAAAGAACGAGAGAGACTAAGGCTCATATTAGTTAATTTACAGCCAAACTCTATTGCCTTTACAATAAAAATATGGTTAAAACGAATAGGCTTGAACATCATAAACCTGCTAGACTTAAGCCGAAGAGTAGAGAACAGAGAAGAAAAAACGAAAGCATTTTTGTAAAACATAACTGATAGTTGAGGTGGAATCACTCTCAATCGAAGATGATTCTCGAAAGCAATTTTGAACTCAGCAAAAAAATTAAGGAACTTTGAATGCCTGTGAGGTCTGCTAAAATGCCCTTCTGAAACTATTAACTATCAAAGGAGTTTACACTTCTCGATTCAAAGGAAAGCGATTAAAGACCAATTCGTTGCATGCGTATAGCCCCCTCAATTGCCCCAAATACTAAATTTAGAAAGAGCGTTAGAATGTCTCATCTGGAGCTGGAAGCCATCAACTCCGAGTTCACTACCAATAGTTTTTAAACAGCACTAATTAAAAATGAGAGTACAATGAAGAAGACCACGTGTCAAGTACTGCAGTTGCATCCTCTTATCTAGATTTACATGGCACCATATGAGAAAATTTACAAGCCATGGCAGCCACACTTATAAAAGAGAGTTAAGTCCCACGGAAAAAGGGTTAGCTTTTATCAACACTTCTGTCATTATTCATCGTCTTCCTAACCCTATTTTCTTTGCAAATACCAAAATGGTAATTCAAAAAAATACTTTTGCATTCATTTTATTTTCCTATTTTTTATTTTTTTTTATATATATTTTTTTAACTTAAGTATCGAAGTTTTTTTAGTAATCCGCAGGCATCACTTTAAACTTTCCTTGTGTTTGTAAGCTTTCAACAACAGCAAAAAAGTTTCTGCTATATGATACTTGAAGCCAATCCCATAATATTTTGACTTATACAGTACTTGCCCAAGTTTTCTGCGTCAACAAATATTAAATATCATTCCACTAAAACACATGACTATTTAATTAAGCTCCAAAAACTAGAGTTTATAATCCCATGAGTAAGTATGATAAACCAAATTATTGATATTTTTTAATAATAATTAGGGGTTATTTTGAGTGAATTTAGTTTATTTTGTGATTAACAATAGAAGAACTCACATAATTTGTCACGTCCCGATCCATGGGTTCTATATGTGACAACTGTTACAGACTCCTAAGGTATACTCAGTTATTAGAATACGTTCTGTGAGCCTGTAAGGCTTATTAAAAATTTGTTTTCAAAAATATTTCACATAGCATTTATAAACAAATTCAACCTAACACTCAAACTTCAAATCATTTCAAGAAACCATAAACACTTCTATAAGAGATAATTTAAATCATTTCCACAAATATATCATCAATATATAAAAGTATCAGATCTCAGACAAATTAAAAACAATATCAAATCAGTTTATACATTCGTTTCCATTTCATAAATAAAATACAGATCTAATTCATAAAACAGTTCCAGTGGACTAGATTTCTATAAGTGAGTCGACTCCAGGAGTATACCTGTACTTTTCTATCTCAGAAGAATCACCACTATCGCTAGTCGTCAACTAAGCGAACCTGAAACTGAAGGGTGAAGGGGGTGAGTATACGGGAATATACTTTGTGAGTGAACTAAAAGTAGATATATATAAATAAATATAAATTTATAAATAGAAAGTAGTTCTAAGATACGTTACAAACAATTTAATAAAAGGAACAAACACTTAGTTTAGTTTAAAACCTTAAGTCATATGTTAAAATCATTAGGCTGGCTGTATTTCTCAAAGATTACCCTAATCTTGGGCATCACGAGTCTGTTAGTAGATTTTATATATAATAAATCATGCTATTTATAAAAATAGATTTTTAAATACAGAGAATAAAATATGCATGGTTTAGTTTTTATAAAAACAAGTCCATCACTGATGTTCGCCTTGGATTAGCCATAGGGTGACATCCATGACTAATCCGATGAGACTTACAGATGGTCGAATGACATCCCATCAACACAATAATACATCCATACACCACCCCTACCTGTGAAGTCTCCACTCACCTAGGCGACCTCTCAGTCAGGCTAACCCTAGGCTACCTTCCCTGTAGCTACAGTAAACAATCCCGGCCCACATGGCCGTCATCACCACAAGTATAAAAATTTGGCCCATGGGCCATATCATCATATAACAAACATGAAACTTGGCCTATTGGCCGTATCATTAGCATATATCATCATCAAAACTTAAATATGTAATAAGTTGGCCGCTGGCCATTCCTCATGAAAACAAGCATACATGAAACCAAAATAGTATTCATAAAATAATAGTATTGATCAAATATTTATAGACAGTTATCATAAATTTATATTTAAAATAATAAAAGTAATAAATGTCCACTCACAGCTTAGGGAGGGTATATACTCCCTAGTTCCCCTCATTCCTTGAATCGGTACACGGATTCCTTGCTCGTTTTCCGTCACCTAATCACATATACCAAGCTATGTCAATATACATTTCTAATATGAGAAAGATGATGCGTATGCATGATAGTTCAGGTTTTTCTAAAATAAAAAATACTCAAAATCGACCAAATCTCTCATTACTTGCATAAACGCCTAAGTATTAATGCTAAAAACTTACATTGCTACTGTACTATCACTATTCGGTTCGATTTCATAATTTAAACCTGCGAATTCTATGTGCTCATCAAAACAGTAACCTCGATTACTGTTCATGTTTACCTATTTTTTCAAAATTACATCTATAGCTTTCTAACGACTTGCTGAGTTATTTTATACTCTAACTAGCATGTAATAATTACAAAGCATACGTTAAAATTATCAAAATCTACTCTAATGAACAGTAAAACATATTTTGTAAAAATTTGATAAACTACGAAATGAAAGGTATAGATAGGTTAGAAACGTCGTGTCACACCCTACCCCATGGGTCCCACATGTGACAACCGTCGTAAATTCTTAATAAGCATTCCTTAGGTCCAAAACGCTTACTAAGAACCTGTAAGACTAAAAATCTGAAATCAAACACACACAAAACACTTCTAATATGATTTCCTCCCAACACCCAAACTTCTTTTCATAATCAAAACAAACCAAACACTTCTAAAATCATTCAGCATC
>JAVXUL010000016.1:3260788-3270863 GCA_035590515.1 Trichilia minutiflora | reverse complement strand
GAGAATCGTCTTACCCTAGGGTTATTTTGCCTCATCCCTGGAGGTTATTTTGCCTCATCCCTGGCTGCTGTTTCGCCTCATCCCTGGAGGCTGTTTTGCCTCATCCTTGGGATCATTTCGCTTCATCCCTGGCGATTGCTTCGCCTCATCCCTGGAGGCTATTTCGCCTCATCTTTGGGGCCGTTTCGCCTCATCCATGACGGCTGTTTCGTCTCATCCCTGGTAGCTGTTTCATCTCATCCCTGACAGCTGCTTCGCCTCATCCTTGAAAGGCTGTTTTCCTCTTCTTTGAGGGTGATCTCTCCAACTCCAAGGTGATTCGACCCGACCTGAGACTTGTTGTTCTTTTTCATTACTATACTGCCTTATTCTCGGTTGTCTTTTCGTTATAAATCACTGATATCAAGTATTTTTGCTCGATATTGAGCCTATTCGCTCGATGACTCCTTCTCCTAATGCTCCTATTAACTGTTCAACCGTAAAATACACGGGCACTAGTCGAGCTTTCTCTTAGTGTTCCAATTCTTTCGAATACTAGTTGAGCCCTTCTTTTAATACTCCGATTAATTGTTTAGCCATAAAATCTCCGGCACTAGTTGAGCTTCCTCCTAATGTTATGGTTAGCTCTTAAACCTTAAAATCTCCAAACATTAGTTTGATCCTCATGAGACCCATATCAGGCTGTATAAATCTTAGATCATGTCAAGCACCCTGAAAGGATAAGATTTGACCCATATTAGGTCGGTTAAGTCCTGACCAACGTCAGATGCTTTTTTCTAGTGCTACGATAGGCCTTCGCCCTAAGATAATTAGAGGCATCCCCAGAACTGGGCCAGGCTTGTAAACCTAGTAAGTTTTGAGCGGGCTGAACTTGTAAATCCAGTAAGTCTTGGGTGGGCCAGGCTTGTAAACCCAGTAAGTGCCTAAGATTCCCTTAGAAAATAGATGCCTCAATATATCCCCTAAGACTAGTCGAGCTTTATCCCTGATTTGTGTTAGGCCCCTTAAGTCCTAGTTCACATCAGGCACCCTGAAAGGCTAAGACTTAACCCGTATGAGGCCAATTAAGCCCTGACCAGGGTCAAATGTTTCCTCCTAGTGTCACGGTTGGCTTTATAGCCCTCTAAAATCTCCTGACACTAGTCAAGCCTTCTTCTAGTGTCTCGATTGACTTTTTAGCCGTAAAATCTTCAGACACTAGTTGAACTTTCTCCTAGTGTTTTGATTCTTCCGGACACTAGTTGAGCCCTTCTCCTAGTATCTCGGTTGACTGTTTAGTAGTAAAATCCTTGGATACTATTTGAGCTTCCTCCTAGTATTTCGATTCTTTTGAACACTAGTTGAGCTCTTCTCTTAGTGTCTCGATTGGCTGTTTAGCCGTAAAATCCTCAGGCACTAGTCGAGCTTCCTCCTAGTGTTTCGATTCTTTCGGACAATAGTCGAGCCCTTCTCCTAGTGTCCCGGTTGACTATTTAACCGTAAAATCTCCAGACACTAGTTGAGCTTCCTCCTAGTGTTTCGATTCTTTTAGACACTAGTTGAGTCATTCTCTTAGTATCCCGGTTGGCTGTTTAACCATAAAATTTTTGGATACTAGTCGAGCTTTCTCCTAGTATTTTGATTCTTTCAAACACTAGTCGAGCCTTTCTCTTAGTGTCCCGGTTGGCTGCTAGCCATAAAATCCCTGGACACTAGTCAAACTTTATTCTTGACCTGTGTTAAGCATTTGTAAGTCCTAACCTGCGTCAGGCACATCCGTATTTCTGAACTTACACGCTCGATGATTCGAACCTCTCTCTATATTACAGAGTTTATTCGCTCGATGCCGAGCTTACGGGCTCGATGATTCTGAACTCGCTCGTTTGATAATGCCAAGATCCCTTACAGAGCTCCGATCTCTGTGATATTTCTTATGCATACTATAATTTTCAATAAAAATAAATTTTTACTGAAAACTGGAGGACTTGATGTTGGTGGTGATTTGAATTTCTTGCAGCATATTTTCTATCAAATTAATGGTGTGGCCATGACTCTTTGGGGTTATCACCCTATCACCCTAGCCTGTCAAATCACCCTCTCTTTTATAAAAACACTATCCCCTCCCCTAAAAAGAATTACGCGTGGCTTGATTCTCCCTCACCAAAGAGAAGAAAAATAAAGAAGAAGAAGAACCAAAAGAGAGAGAAAGCTAAGAAAAATGAGAAAAGAGAGAAGAAGGGGGCATATAGGGAACTTGGAAATCACCCAGGTCTAATCACAAATACAAATACTAAACAATCGCTCCTCAATCATAAACTATTCTTTATTTATTATAAAAAATTCATTAGAGATTTTCATTATTAGATGTATAAAAATCTTCGGATATTTTTTTGCGTAAACGCCTTTTTTTTTTAATTTATGGTGGTGAAAAAATCCAACTCTTAAAAGGGGTAATGTTAATAAGAAAAGCAGACCAATGCAAAATTTTGGTTGATCTTGTCATTTTCCATACCCCACCAATATTATTAATCATCATATTCGAATATTTGATTCATGGTAAATCTGGGATTGAAATTGCTCGAATTTTACTGATTTGATACTGATCCTCACTAAAAGAATGCTCTTTTTAATAGTAGATGAGAGTGTTTTCAAATGATAGATTCTATTTAACTCTTATGTTTTTAGTTGGGATTTTAGTAGCGTATATCTTTTTAGCGGGGTTGACTTTTTACTTCCTCCTACTTAATTTTTTGTATCGATTTTAAGAATGTTAAGAGCATTAACAGTTTTTTAAAGATTTAAAAGATGATTTTTATCTCTTTTTAAAAAAATATATTTTAAAATAAAAATAAGATTTTTTTAAAATTATTTAATATAATAATTAAAATAAATTTTTTTATTAAAATTATTATAAAAAATATTTGATTTAATTAAATTAAATATTTGAAAGAATGAGTTTGAAAGAATATTTTAAAATAAAATAAATATTATATGTGTATTTAATAAAAAGAGAAGATAAAGTTATTCTTTTTTAATTTTTTAGAAAGTTATTTTTTATGTTTTAAATTTAAAAAGATTTTTTTATAAAAATTTTTTAATTTTTATCTGTTTGACATATTTTTAACAAAATTTTTTTTAAAAATATTAAAAATATTATACCGAATAAATATTAAGTAATGGGATAATTGAGTTAGTAATATCACATCATTTCAATAGTTATTTATTAGAGATTAATTTTAATGATTGAAGTGATCATATCACTTAAATTAATGAATTAGAATACAGCTTGCAAATAATTAATAAAACTTTTTAATTTTTTATTTTTAATAAAATTTCTGATTTGTTTGAAATTTGCTTAAACAAATGCTATACATAATCAAGTAAATTGTAGCCTTTCCTGATGTAATTCTTCGTATTTGGTTATTAATTCTTTTTATTTAATACTTTTTCCTTAAAAAAAAAAGGCTGTAGCTTCGTGTTTCAATAAGAATCTTTCTCTCGAGAAACCGAGAAAAAATAAAAAATAAAAACTGGACCCATTTTCCTTTTAGAAGGAGAAGACAAAAATGATTGATACGACAATTAAGGAATAAAAAAAGAAAGAAAGAAAGGAAAATGTCCAAATTACTCTTTCCAATCAATCTTATAAAATACACCCCTAAGGTCAAATGCATGGACGAATGAAAAAGCCATCCTTCTATTCCCATATTTGAAGTCAACCTTACCCTAAGTCACTAAAACTATAAAACCCTAACTCTAGATGATATTTGATCTATACAAGGAACTCCGGTGACCCATGGTAACACGAAAACATTGCAAAAACTTTGACCAGAATCCCAATCCCCATGTGCTTTTGTCATACAAGAAACTTCAACGATATTGGCAGGGGCTGGATTAGGTGGGGTCCGATCATTGCGGCTCAAAGGTCTCTCTTCATCTCGGACATGCGATCTAAGGAGTTGAAGTTGAATTCTTCCTATTTTGTTTACTATGAAAATTGGAAATTTATATGGTTGTCACTGTAGATTTCTTTAATGCAATTGGATGGGTCTGTTGACATTGGGTGTACCTGTGCATTGAATGTTCGTTTTAAAAAATGGGTCAAATACTGCAGGCTCTCTATAAAAGAAAAAGTATACAATCTCTGAGATGGCTTATTGAAGAAAAAGTTATGGAGGGGAAAGGAGCTTCAGCTATGGAGGATGTTTTCAAAATATCTGGCCCAAGAGATGCCCTCAATGACGAAGAGAAGAAAATTGATTCTGCCGGTGATACAGAAGAAACGGTTGTTAAGCTGAATATTGTAAGTAAACAAGCCTTAAGATTTACTGCTTCAAAGTGTATATATTAATGTAATTATTGTTCCCGCCTATACAACACCTCTTTTGATCGATCGACTCTCCTTTTCTGCCATAATTGCAACTATTTGTTTATAATATTTCTTCAAAATTAAAGTCAAATTTGCATTTCTTATATATTCTTATACTTCAGATCGGAAGCAAGAGAGTGCGTAATGAGAACAATGATACGAGTCCATCTTCACCTGAACAACAGCCTTTAAGCCACGCCGAGCAGGTAAAGAAACTTATTAACCTTACTGGTAAGACCTTTCAATATATTGTTTCTACTGTAAATTTGTTGCCCTTTCTGAATTCTCTCCCTAATAACTATCGACATGGCTGTCTCTTGTTAATAATAAATCGGATTTAGAGCTAGAGAAGAAAAGTCCACGGATTGAATTTCCATTTTATCATCAAATTTTTGAAAGTGTATATATGCATGAATTTTTGCTCTGCATATGTGGGTGTATGGAAGTTATTTTCCCTTTTGAAGAAAATTAAAAAAATTTAATGAAAAATATCGGGAAAGATATTTCTAATAATAGTTTGTGTAATTAAGATCACATATATTTGCATCAATCAATATCTGAAAATGATTTCATTGAATATAAGAAAAGACATGTTGGATGGACCAATACCAATAATTGAAGATAGAAAAAATCGTTTGTATTGTAGACTAGTGGTGGTAGTAATATACAGTTTTAGTTTTATCCAAATCTTAATTAGGAAAATTCTAAGGACCTCTAAAAGATGAGTTTAAGATCATGATTTCATTGTATTCTTGGTCCACATGAGGCAATTAATGCTACAGATAAAAATTGAATTAATTTGATTATTTTCGTTTTGTGCAGTACAATTATATCTTCTGCACAACTTCTTGGATATATATTGTTAGTATTTTCAATCATCTTTCGAGGGTAAATTTTCATTATGATGCAGGAACTGGTTCTAGCTTACAATGCAAAAGGATCCTCTTTAGGACCTGACTCGAGACCATCTTCTTCGAGGCAAAAAGAACAGGTTAGAACCTTTTTTTCTTGATTAAGTTTTTGTTAGAAAAATAAAATAGAGCAGGATAAAATAGTTTATCATCTAAAATTTGTTAAATGAGGTTGCAGAAATTTCAAAGTTTTTCCACGTTTTGTCTTAATGTGTACATATCCTCACTAGAGAAATATCTCAAATTTGGCTTTTTATTTACCCAATACATTGTATCTCAAATTAATCTTTTTCCATGAACTTGATCGGATGATTTGTGAATATATTGCAAATCATACTAAATTAATATGTATGGTTACGAATGAAGAATTAATCTTTGAAATATTACTGCAGAATCTTTTAAAATTAAACTAAAATGGCATGAGGTCTGATTCATTTTTTGTTCTTTTGTAAATCATAATTGAATATGGTTTCTCACTTTTGTGATTTATATAGGATGATCAGCTTGAATCTGCTAGAGCCGAAATGGGTGAGGTGAGACAAGAAAATCAAAGGTTGAAGATGTACTTAGATCGCATTATGAAGGATTACCAAACCCTTCATATGCAATTTATTAACATTGTTGAGCATGAATCAAAGAAATCCACAGACCCTTTTAATGATCATGACGAAGAAATCGAAGAACCTGATCTTGTCTCTCTTAGCCTTGGCAGATTTTCAAGTGATTCAAAAAAGGATGATAAGAACAAAACCTCTAGTCAAGGAAAGGAGGATATGCCCGTTAAAGAAGGCTTAACTCTTGGGCTAGACTGCAAATTTGAAGCGTCTAAATCAGATGCAAATGAATCTTTGCCAAATCCAAGTCTTGCAGATAGTTCTGAAGAACAGAAGGAAGAAGCTGGGGAGACCTGGCCCCCTAGTAAAATTCTCAAGACAATGAGAAGTGCAGATGATGAAATTTTGCAACAAAGTCAAGTCAAAAAGGCTAGGGTTTCTGTGAGAGCTAGGTGTGACACGCCAACGGTCGGTATTGAGCATAAATGATATCAATTAGTTAATGAATTATCATGACACTACATCACTCATCAAAGTTAGATTGATAAAACATTTTTTTATGCAGATGAATGATGGTTGCCAATGGAGGAAATACGGACAAAAGATAGCCAAAGGAAACCCATGCCCCCGTGCATACTATCGCTGCACAGTTGCACCTTCGTGCCCAGTAAGAAAACAGGTGTGTGTGTATATATATATATGCCTAATTTATATGTTCAAACAACCCTTTGAAGTGTGCTCTCTTTCATTTCTCCTGTAATATTTTTTCAATCTCCAATGAATATTTCTTTCTAATTTCAGGTGCAAAGATGTGCTGAGGACATGTCAATTTTAGTCTCAACTTATGAAGGGACCCACAACCACCCACTTCCTTTGTCAGCAACCGCGATGGCTTCCACCACTGCTGCAGCCGCTTCAATGCTATTGTCTGGTTCATCATCGAGCTCTCGCCCTGGTGCCTGTGCACCATCCGACACGATCGCGGGAGCCAATAATCTCCATGGACTGAACTTTTATCTATCTGATAACTCAAAGTCAAAGCAATATTATTTATCCAACTCTTCATTATCAACTTCACCTTTATACCCAACCATCACTCTTGACCTCACCACAAATGCACCATCTTCTCCTTCATCTCATTTCAGGAGGTTTACTTCAAATTATCCCCTTGCTCCAAGATATTCTTCCACAAATCTCAACTTCAGCTCCTCAGAATCCAGTTCAATGTCGTGGGGTAGTGGGTTAGTTAGCCACGGTAATACTACTCAACCACCCTACACCAAAAATCAAATTGGAGCTCTAAACCTAGTAAGGCATCCCTTAGAGAATGTCTATCAATCCTACATGGAAAAAGATAACCCTACTCATCAACCGTCTTTACCACCTGATACAATAGCAGCTGCAACCAAAGCAATAACAACTGACCCAAGTTTCCAATCAGCTCTAATAGGCGTGCTTAAATCAATCATTGGTGTTAATGGTGTTAATGTATACCCTAAATATTAGAATATATCTTAGAAACTATTTGTGCTTTTGATTTTAGGGAATATTTTGTTTTTATATAATATGTATTATTAATAAAAAAAAGATTTTTTTATATATATATAGGTAGGTTCCTTCTTTTATTTTATTATGCATTTAAATAAAGTATGTATGTGAATTATTCATATAATTTATTTAATTATTAAATACTATTGTCAAAGTCGTTCTCTATAAAAGTGATATTGACTAAGCAACAATATCGCATACTAAACATATTGAATATCTCTGATAAATACCATGAAATAATATTAGTTAGGCAACAATGAGAGTCACCTTATTAAAATATTAGTACGAATTGTTGAGAATGATTTTTGAATATGGCCAAATGATGGCAAATTAAATGATAATACATATAATTAATGATTTATTATATAGTTGCACTAGTATGATATGACCTAAGATGTCATGGTCGAAACTGATATGACTACATATGATTCATATGGTATATAAATATGAGACGGACCATGTTTTGTATATTAAAGTCAATTTAATTATAAGGTGTTTACATATGAAGACAAATAATGATCAAGTTAGGATCTATTAACTCAACATATAGGATTGAAATACCCACTGACTCTATTCAAATTCAAGTTCATAAACCAACATCAATAAATATTGAAAATATAAATATCTAATCAGAGTAAATTAAAAATCATATGAAAAAGTTTGTAATGACAAGTTCAGGATATATTGATTGATGATTCATAGTTATATCAAGTTTAGAGTTTAGAATTGGACAACTAAAGGATCTACTCACGTGATATGTATAATCTAAAATAGATTTGATAAAATACTTTTTCATTGTAATTTAAAGACTATGACGTATTATTAGTTATTAACCATAATCATTGAGCTTTTGAAGATTTCAGAATAAGTTCACGGTTAATCTATAGTAAACCTATATGATCATATCAATAATCTTATACATTAAGGAGTAGTCCGGAGAGATAAAATTTTATTTATAAAGGGTCAGCAACTTCGAGGATAATATAGGACCAACAATATATGGTCCAAATAGTAATACCCAGAAGGGATAAATTGGATTTTATGAAAATTTAAAGGTAATTTAATAAAAATGCAGCTAATATGTGTTTTGAATGAAATGAATGCTAAATCATAAATAATGCAATATTGTAAATTAAATAGAGGAGAGAGAAAGAATGGCAAATGAAATTTTATAATGATTTAATAATTTGACCTACATCCACTCTTCTTAGTTTATATTCATATCGAGATTATATTATATTCTTTGTTTTCACAGGTCAAGAGAGACCTAATTTATAATCTCCTTCTTTAATGGTGAAGGACAACTAAAATACACTTTCCCTCTTTGACGGTAAAGAAAAACTAAATATAATCTACTTCTTCATGGTAAAGGAAAACAAAATGGAATTAGAGAAAATAATAAAAATTCTTTCACAAGAATTGATTTATAATAATTCTCATAATATAATTTCTCTCTAAAAAGATATGAAAATTTTATTATAGTATTTGATCATAATCAAATTCTCAATTATTTGCTTCTATTTTCTTCGCTTGTTCTTTACTTCACTTATGTGATAACCCCAAGATATTTTTTGATAATTATATTATGGGGAGATTGATGCTTTAAATTAATTTCTAATATTTTCATAATAAGATTAATGGTATATTCAACTTTTGATTTATTTTTGATTTTTGATGATGCCAAAATCATCTATCAAGTGAAAATTATGTATATATGTGATTATCTTAATTTTATATGGACATATATCTATCAAGTGAAAATTATGAGTATATGAAAATTATGGACAAATATATTTTACTTGGTCTTTGGAAAGATTGTACGTTTTTGCAGTTGAGAAAAATGAACTTAAAGCTTCAAGAAAGCTCACTAAGGCACAAACGTATCGATACATTGCTTAAACGTATCGACACGTTTAAGCTACAGTGCTAATTCAAAGTCCGAGTTTTGGAACCCTGCTTCAAACGTATCGATACCTTCTTTCTGTCAGTAAATGTGTCGGAACCCTAGTTAAACGTATCGATACCTTAGAGACGTAGATGTGATCGTTTACGCAGAAATGTATCGAAACCCTGAAAATTTTCTAAGGCATATCAATACCCTTGAAAGATTTTTTAAACATATCGATACCCTGAGGCTTGGATGACGTACCTTCATGACAGACATCATCATTTTTACATCAAATTATTTCGATACATTAAATAACGTATCGATACCTTCAGGCTAAGCAACTCAAATGTATCGATACCCTGAGACACATATCGATACCCTTACGAAAATCAAGTCTGTAACGGCTAGTTCAAAGACATTCATTATTACCATGAATGTCCATAAAAAGAGCTGTTGAGAGGAATTTATTGCAGATATATAATCAACAAATTTTGAAGACAAGAACTTATTGAAGTGCATTAAGATCAAGTTCATGAAAGTAAGAAAACATCCTTCTGCAATATTCTTTTATTCTCTCTGATTCATTCTCTGTATTTAATTTCTAGTAAGAGAAATTATACTGATTATTTATCTACTCTTTTAAAGAGTTATTGTAATTAATTCTTGTGAATTAATTTTGGGTTCCTCTTCACTTGTGATAAGAAAAACTGTTATATTGGGTTGCACTTCACCCATTCAAAAGAAAGTCATTTTGTGAGCTTGTCCTTCACCCGTGAAAGAAAGAGTTATCTTGGGTTTCACTTGATCTGTATAAACAAGGAGTTAG
>JAVXUL010000016.1:3241323-3260688 GCA_035590515.1 Trichilia minutiflora | reverse complement strand
AAAAAAAGAGATTATTTCAACTGTTATGCCAAATAACTTTTCTATAAAAAAGACTTTTTATAAATTAATTTACCAAACAGCTTTCAACTTTAATTTAAAATCTTTTTTTTTTTAAGAGAAACAAAATCCAGCTTTTAAATATTTGAAAAATCGTACCAAACAGTCTTTTAGTATACTCCATTCCATGCGTACATCTAATCACTCTTTTGTCCCTAAACTCAGTTAATATACTCCATGGATGCATCGAATCACTTCTTTTTCTCTATACTCAATCAATATTAAATTCAGTTACTGATCAGAAATTACAATGGATCAAATTCAATTACTAGACGTCAACGGACTTTGATCCCGAGGTTGATGGATTTATACAATTAATATACTCGTTGCGTGCATCTAATCACCCCTTTTTCTCTAGACCAAGTCGTTTAATTACCAATCAAAATTAAATTCAATTACTGATCAAAAATCAGAGTGGGTCAAATTCAATTATCAGACGCCAATGGACTTGATCCCGAGGTTGATTGATAGATATTGCCATATCGGCGTCGTGTATTGCCGAGTTTTGTGCTTAATTATAATTATGAGGCGGCTTAGTTGCATTTTAATATATTTAATTATTAATTAATTAATGATGCACACAACTTAATTATAAGATGGATGGATTTATTAAGATTTTTATATTTATTATCTATATTATTTTTTAATATTTAATATAATAATAAATTTTATTCATACTTTATTAATTAATTCATGCGCATTCTAGTTACTAGGGTTTGAGCTATAAAATCAATTTATTAGTTTTGTTGTTTCATCCCGTTTTGAAATAATATTTGTTCTGCAAAATTTTTTGGTTTTTACTCTAACATAGCACGCCAAATTTGTGAAATTTATAGGTATTTTTTTTTTGTTGAATTTATGATTTATGTAAAAAAATTCACATTGTGTAAGAGTGAGAATTGGTGAAATATTTGAGCCTAAATAAAGAAAGTAATATTTTATGTTTTGATTGTACCAAATATTAATTTCCATTATAATAAATACTATTCTTTATTAGAAAGAGTTCTTTTCACAAAGTATAATATAGTTTGAATATTTTTTAATTATTTTCAGTTAGATCCAAATAGTTTAAATATTTATATAATAGTTAAATATTTTAAGTATTGTACAATTTGATCCAAACACCTATATTTAAATATAGTGGATAGTGAATTTTATGAGCAATGTTCTCTACCTATTTGTGAATAATATTCTCCAAACTTGTCTATAATAAATCGTCTAATCTCATAAATAGTATTTAACCTTAAGTCCAAAATGCTTCTCTCCGCTCTCATTTTATACTTCAATTAAGATTGGGTGGCTTGCATATGTTTTACATGTGCTATTTTGTGGTTGTAATTTTTTACTACTATAAACTTGAAGTTGTGTGAAAGTATGCTCTCAGAATTGGATCTCATTTTATAGTATTCATTATATAAAAAACACCCTCGTTCAATTTAAGATATTTTCTCACATCAATAAATGATATAGTCACCACTCTCAAAGTGTTGTTTGGTGGTAGAGCGCATTATACGGCTGTTAGTATTGACCTGATTTTATCAGCTCTACTTTCACACTTTCGGATGGTTTATGAACAAACTGAACATCACGTGAAATGACGTGTTTGATATCTTGTTTAAGTGGACATCATGGATTGAGTGAGTGAAAATGGATTTCTAATTCTACAAATATATGTATATATATATATATGATATAGTCAACTGGCTACTATCGTATTCTCTAAAACAGTGGAGATAATATAGACAGATTTTCAATTTTTTTACATATTCTTTTTTAAAAAATTTGTGAAGGGAAAAATCCAACTTTTAAAAGGTCAGAGTGTTATTAAAAAAAACCATACCAAAACTTTATAAAATCTTGTCTCCTTATTCTATTTTTTGTGCACAAAAGTAATTAGGGGATCTCAAAAAAAAGTGACACTTAAAAAATACGACCTAAAGCCAATAAGAATATGACAAGTGACTTACGAAAAAATGTAATCATCAACATCTAGTGGTGGGCAAATTTAAATCGATCCAAACCATTTAATTGAATCAATTTAGATTAGTTTTAAAAAATTTAAATCGATTTCTGAATAAATATTTTATAAATAACTATTATCAGTTTAAATTATAAATTGGATTAATTTCAAATCACAAACCTTAAACCAAATCATTTCAATACATATTGGGTACGCTTGTTATTATTGTATCATAATATTAATATTATATAATAAAATAATATATTAATTATTTTATTAATATTATATGACAAATAATAGATTTATCATTTTAAAATTAAACTAAAAAATAAACTAAAATCTAAAATTTATTTTTTAAACTCAATTCAAATTAATATATTATTTTAACTTAAACTAAACGTCCAAACCTTAAATTCAAATTACATAACATAGTTTAGATTAATCACAATATGTGATATACTATTGAATTAAATTAAATATTTAAATTTTAAATTATAATATTTAGATTAATTTAAAATTTTACTTTAAATCCATCCAAGCCGTGAACTTTAGCTACAAGATATGTATCAAGAGATAAAATAAAATAAGTCAACCCTTCAAATATTTTGTTGACTCACAAACGGTACTTTGTACCTCATGAACAGTATGTTTAGTCTTAAGAATAATATTCTTTACCTCTTCGTAAATAGTATTCTCTAAGCTCATCTACAGTTGATTGTTCGATCTCGTGAACAATGTTTAGTCTCAAAGTCCAAAACACTTCTCTCTACTCTCATTTTATGCATTGATTGATATTGAGTGGTTTGCGTACGTTGTATATTTGTTATTTAGGAGTTGTTATTTTTATTTACGTTGGACTTGAGGCTATATGAAAGCATGTTCTTGGAGTTGAACCTCGTTTAGTAGTATCCACCACTCGAAAAACACCCTCTACTCGGTGTGAAATATTTTCTCGCATCAACATATAATATGGCATTCTGATTATCGTATTCTCTAAAAACAATAGAGATAATATGGACAGATTTTCAGTTTTCGATCATATTCTTTTTTTAAAAATTTGTGGCAGTGGAAAAATCCAACTCTTAAAAGGCCTAGTTTTAATAAGAAAAGCAGACCAAAAACAAAATTTTGCTGGTTGAGCCGGGCATTTTTCCACACCCCACCAATATTAATTAATCGTCTTATTCATATATTTGATTTTTCGGTAAATTTAGGATTGAATTGCTCGAGTTTTACTGATTTGATGTTGATCTTCACTAAAATAATGTTCTTTTTAATGGCAGATGAGAGTGTTTTCAAATGTTAATTTCTCAGCTCTATGTTATTTTATCTTGTGAATGCGTTTTTAGTTGGGTTGGCTTCTTAAATAAACTTTTGACCTTATGTCCCTCCAATCTAATTCTTTGCATTTGGTTCTTAACTCTTTTTATTTAATTCTTTTTTCTTTAAAAAATAAAACGGTTTGTAGCCTTGTGTTTTAATAAGGATCTTTTTCTCGAGAAAGCGGAAAAAAAATAGAAGCCTCGACATTTTCCTTTTAGAAAGAGAGACCCATTTACAAAAATGATTATTATTTCCATATGACAACTAAGATATTAAAAAAAAGAAGAAAAATTCCAAATTACACTTTCCAATCTATCTTATAAAACACGTTCCTAAGGTCAAATCCATCCTCCTAAGTTCCATCCCCTGTTTGACCTCAACCTTATCGCAAGTCACTTAAAACTACAAATGCAAAACCCTAATCTAGATGACATTTGATATATACAAGCAACTCCGGTCACCCATGGTAACACGAAAACATGGCAAATACTTTGACCAGTATCCCAATCCGCATGTGACTTTTGTCATACAAGAAACTTCAACGATGTTGGCAGGGGCAGGATTAGGTGGGGTGCGATCATTGCGGCATAGGTCTCTCTCTTCTTCTCTGACATGCTATCTAAAGAGTTGAAGTTGAATTCTTCCTTTTTTTTGTTTACTATGATTATGAAAAATGGAAATTTATTTATATTATATATGGCTGTCACAGTAGTATTTCTTTAATGCAATTGGACGTGGCTGTTGACATTGTGTGTTTTTGTGCATTGAATGTTCCTTTTTAAAAAAATGAGTCAAATACTGCAGGCTCTCTATAAAAGAAAAGGTGTACAATATCTGAGATGGCTTGAACAAGAGAAAATTATGGAGGGGAAAAGAGCTGCAGCTATGGACGATGTTTTTGAAAGATCTGGACGAAGAGGAGCCCTCGAAGACGAAGAGAAGAAAATTGCCGGTGATACAAAAGAGATGGTTGCTAAGGTAAATATCATAACTAATTAAAGGCTAGACATAAAAAGTTTCTAAAGACTTACTGCTTCAAAAGCAATATGTGTTAATGTAATTATTATCCCGCCCAAGCAATACATCTTTTTTAATCTATCGACTCTCCTTTTCTGCCATATTTTGCAACTAGTTGTTTATAATATTTCTTCAAACTTAAGGTCAAATTTTTATTTCTTATATATTCTTATACTTCAGATCGGAAACAAGAGAGTGCGCCGTGAGAACAATGATACGAGTCCATCTTCACCTGAACAAAAGCATTTAAGCCACGCCGAGCAGGTAAAGAAACTGATTAACCCTACAGTTAAGACCTTTCCGTAGACTGTTTGTACTGTAAATTTGTTGCCCTTTGTGAATTCTCTCCCTAATGTCTATTGATATGCATGTCTCTAGTTAATAATAAATTGGATCTAGAGCCGGACAAAAAGAAAAAAATTTGTGGATGAAATTTACATTCCCCAAATTTTTGGAAGTGTGTATATGCATGAATTTTTACTTTACATATGTGCGTATATGGAAGTTATTTTCCCTGGTGGAAAAAAATTAAAAATTTTCTAAAATATTATTAGTAAAGATATTTCTAACAGTAGTTTGTGTAATTAAGATCGAATGTATTTGCATCAATCAACATCTGAAAATGATTTCATTGAATATAAGAAAAGATATGTTGGATGACCAATACCAATAATTGAAGATAGAAAATCGTTAAGATAGTAGACTAGTGGTGGTAGTAATATACAGTTTTAGTTTTCTGCAAACCTTGATTAGGAATATTCTAAGGACCTCTAGATAACATGGGTTTAAGACCATAAATTCAATGTATTCTTGGTCCACATGATGCAATGCTAGAACTACAGACAAATGTTGAATTAATCTGATTACTCTTGTTCTAATTTTCTTTTTGTTCCTTACAATTATATATTCTACACAACTCTTGGATATATAACGTCAGTATTTTCAATCATCTTTAGATACTAAATTTTCATTATGATGCAGGAACTGGTTCTAGCTTATAATGCAAAAGTATCCTCTTTCAGATCTGACTCGAGACCATCTTCTGCGAGCCAAAAACAACAGGTTAGAACATTTTTTCTTAATTAAAATTTAGTTAGAAAAATAAAGAGCAGGTTAAAAAAGTTTGATCATCTGTTAACAAGCTCATGATTATCGTTCACATACCAAATTTGTTAAATTAGGTTGGAGAAATTTCAAAGTTTTTCCACTTGTCTGAATGAATACATATCCTCACTCTAGAATTATATGTTTCACATCTTTCAAATTTGGCTTTCTGTTTACTGAAATTTGCTCCCCATATATGACATCTCAAATCAATCTATTTTCATGAACATGAGTGAGTGATGTGTCTCTATAGCACATCATACTAAATGAATATACATGGTTACGAATAAAGAATTTAATCTTTGAAACAATACTGTAGAATCTTTTAAAATCAAACGAAAATGGCATGAGGTCTGATTCATTGTTGCTCCTTTGTAAATCATAATTGAATTCAGTTTGTTACTCTTGCAATGTTTAGGATGATCAGCTTGAATCTGCCAGAGCCGAAATGGGTGAGGTGAGACAAGAAAATCAAAGGCTGAAGATGTACTTAGATCGCATTATGAAGGATTACCAAAACCTTCAAATGCAATTTATTAACATTGCTCAGCAAGAATCAAAGAAATCCACAGACACGTCTAATGATCATGAGGAAGAAATCGAAGAACCTGAGCTTGTATCTCTTAGCCTTGGAAGATTTTCAAGTGATTCAAAAAAGGATGATAAGAGCAAAACCTCTAGTCAAGGAAAGGCGGACGAGCACGTTAAAGAAGGCTTATCTCTTGGACTAGACTGCAAATTTGAGGCGCCTAAATCAGATGCAAATGAATCTTTGCCAAATCCAAGTCCTGCACATAGTTCTGAAGAACAAAACGAGGAAGCTGGGGAGACCTGTCCTCCTACTAAACTTTTCAATACAATGAGAAGTGGAGATGATGAAATTTTGCAACAAAGTCAAGTAAAAAAAGCTAGGGTTTCTGTGAGAGCTAGGTGTAACACGCCAACGGTCAGTATTTATCATAAATTACAAATACATCAATTAAATAGTGATATCAATTAGTTAATGGACTGACATGACACTACATCACTCATTAAAGTTAGATTAATATAACATTTTTTATGCAGATGAATGATGGTTGCCAATGGAGGAAATACGGACAAAAGATTGCCAAAGGGAACCCATGCCCAAGAGCGTACTATCGCTGCACAATTGCACCTTCATGCCCAGTGCGAAAACAGGTGTGTGTGTGTGTGTGTCTTAAGTTATACGTTCAAACTACCTTGTAATGTGTTTTCTCTTTCATTTCTCCTGTAATATTTTCAACAACTTCTAATGAACATTTCTTTCTAATTGCAGGTGCAAAGATGTGCCGAGGACATGTCAATTTTGGTCACAACTTATGAAGGAACCCACAACCACCCCCTTCCTGTGTCCGCAACTGGGATGGCTTCCACCACTTCTGCAGCTGCTTCAATGCTATTGTCTGGTTCATCATCGAGCTCTCGCCCTGGTTCCAGTGCACCATCCACCACGATCGCAGGAGCCAATGATCTCCGTGGACTGAACTTTTATCTATCTGATGACCCAAAGTTAAAGCAATATTATTTGTCTAACTCTTCATTATCAACTTCACCTTCACACCCAACCATCACTCTTGACCTCACTACAAATGCACCATCTTCTTCATCTGATTTCAGTAGGTTTACTTCAAATTATCCCCCAGCTCCAAGATATTCTTCCACAAATCTCAACTTCAGTTCTTCAGATGGGTTACTTGGCTACGGCAGTACTACTCAACCACTCTACATCAAAAATCAAATTGGAACTCTAAACCTAGGAAGGCAGCCCTTAGAGAATGTCTATCAATCCTACATGCAAAAAAATAACCCCATTCCTCAACAGTCTTTACCGCCTGATACAATAGCAGCGGCAACCAAAGCAATAACAGCTGACCCAAGTTTCCAATCAGCTCTAGCAGCAGCGCTTAAATCAATCATTGGCACTGGTAATAGTGGTACTGGTGCTGCAAATCAGATCAGCGGAGAGAATTTTGGTCAGAAACTTAAGTGGGTTGAACAATTTCCAGTGGCTTCTGTTCACTCAGAAACAGTGACTGGAAGTGGTTGCACATCAAGCTACTTGAGCAAATCGTCTAAAACAAATTCTCAGCCAGGAAGTTTGATTTTTCTTCCACCTTCCATGCCATTTTCTACCTCTAAGAGTGCGTCCGCATCTCCTAATGATATTAGGGAGCATAGCAATTGAAGGTTTGAACATTTTTAAAAAGTTTAGTCTTAATTACTTTCTTTTAAGTCTTGATGGATGATCAAGCAATTAATTCACGCGTACGGTGACAGCATGTGTAAAATTAAAAACGTTTTTGTTTTTGTTTTTGTTTTCTTTTTTGTATAATTTCTTAGTCTATCAGTAACGTAAATCAATTGCCAGCCTTAAATTACACATAAGCTTGGACATTATATTTTTCTATTTTTAATTAGACATGTTGGTCTTTCAATCTCTTATGTCTTTGTAAATATAGGTATCATATGTCAACAATAAAAGTGTTTCGATTGTCAAAACAATGGTACTTATTCTTAATGCTACATGGAAACTCGATTTTAGTAGTTTGAATTTATTAACGGTTTCAACTTTATGATCATTAGAGAGGAGAATATCGATGCTTGAAAGATCTATAATTTACGGTCATAAAGAAAAAAAAAATGAAAGGGGTATCTTAAAAAACCTCTCCTGAGATTTGCAGAAACCACGGGTAAAGGGAGAGAGCAGTAATTTCATCTTATATATTTTCATCAAAAAATGATAAAATATTTAAATTAACCTTATTTTTATCTTTTTTCATAAATAATTACTTGTATGCCAATTCGGATAAACATATCGTATTCGTATCGTTTTAATAAACTTATAGTATTTTTTTGTACTCATCCGAATACGATCCATTTATTAATCGTGTCAAGAACCCTCAATTCAAATACGATCAATTTATTAATCGTGTCATTTATTTAATAATTGTGTCATCTATTTATTAATCGTGTCATTTATTTTTTAAATAGATAATATAATATATTATGATTGGATCATTAATTTAATTTAATCTATTCAATTCATTTAATTAATCAATATAAAATTTAACTTATTTAATTAATTATTTATTTAATATAAAATAAGTATTAAATAAATAAAATTACTATATTAAGTAATTATTCATTTAGACATATATTTATTTAAATACGATTATTCTATTAACTAATTGTATTTTAATCATGTCTTAATCGTATTTTAAATGAATAAACGAATTCAAAATGTCAAATCCGAATTTGACACGATTATATAAACGTGTCAAACGAATACGATCCGTTTATTATTCGTATCAAAATTTTCTAATCCGAATCTATTTAATTATATCGAATTCGTATCGAATAATCGTGCCGTGATCCAAATTATCACCCCTACTTATCACTTAGGTCAAATTAATCTCATTTTATTCTTTTTATAAACAATTACTCTATATTATATTTGTATTAAACTACCCATCGTTCTTAATATTTATTTTTTGTTTACAAGAACAAATTTTTCACTAAAAAATCAAATAATGTTTAACACGTTAATATAAAAAAAGATTATTTTACTCCTGAAAAATTAAAATTATTCAAAAGTTAAACTTGTTATACTTTACTAATTTGAGTACGAGGAATGTGTCCATTAGAAATTAGTACTTATATAATAATTCTAAATTTTGATTAGATAAATTAATGTTATTTATTTAAAGAATAAATAATAAAAACAAAATATTAAAATTTCATTTTTTAACCAAATTTCCTTAGATCAAGCTGCACGTATAAAATAATAAATATGTTTACCTATACACCATTACTTGGAGCCATATTTATACGCTAGCTGTCATGCTGATGTTTAATTTTGAGCTATTATATTTCCATATTTTTGTGTTATTTAATTTTAAATTAGTACTTATATATTTAATTTTTTATTATTTTATTTTAAATTAGTATATTTACGTATTTTTTTTTATTTTTTATTTTAAATTAGTATATCTGTTTAAAGTTTTAAGTAAATTTTATTTTATTTATTATTATTCTAATTAATTCAATAATTAATAGTAAAAAGAAAGACTGAAACAAGGAAAGTTAATAGCAATAATGGTCATTGGATAGAAACATAGAAGAAGAAGTTATTGTAATCGGGGAAGTTTCTGTGAATTTTCAAATATTTTTTCTCTACTTGTGGTTTTCACAAATCTCAGGCGAGATTTTTGAAAACACCCAAAAATGAAAATAATAGGAAAACATTTGTTAAATTGACAGTCAATATGTGGAGGGCCCATATATTCATCATATGGCAAGAAATGCCATTTCTTAACTTTAGCATCAATCAGCACAAATAAATTTCAATTATCACCAGTAGGAAAGTCAAGTTTTTACTAATTATGATCAAGCTTTATTGACCTTTCACTCTCTTTCTCTGTATCTATCTCTCTATCAATCTGTCGATCTATCTATCTATTTACATAAGTCACCTTGATAGCCGTTTTCTTGTAAACTTGTACAATGATATGTTCTTCTTTTTCGGCCATGTTGATTCATGCATAGAAAAGTATGCCATTTTCGATCATTATATTTCCGGCATACTAACTGCATGCGGTCTAAGGATAAACCTTTGAGATATGTGGTTCCTTTCCTTACAAGTCTACATTTCCAAAATGTCAAATATGGGATGAATATAGAGTTGTAATTTATAATCCACCACATGAACATAGCCTCTTGCTATAGGCGTAATAATAAAAATGGGAAATGGGAGAACAATAGCAGGGCAATGGCGGCCCTGATGTGGGCTGTATTCTAATTTACCTTTGAAGAGCAATATACAATGTTTGCATGTTTATTACAGTTAACATACTAGATGTCCTCAACACTCTTCAACTACCAAATCTGTATATGGTCTCTTTTGAATCGAGATTCTGTTACTTGCTTGTCAGTAACTGTTTTTGGCTAAAAAGGCTCAAAAGTTTTGTGCTAGTATTGTCCACGAAAATCAATTATAACAAATATAGAAAAAGTTTTAGCATGTCAAACACTGCATGTAGTTCAAATGGTAGAGCGTTTGTTTCGCATGGAAGAGGTATCGCGTCCGATCCCCTGCATCTCCAACTGAAACTCAATATTTTGATTCTTCTGATTTGGCACACTTTAAAAATTCAATATTGATTTTCTCGTAAGGTACTTGATCGATGGAAAATAAATTTACGTAGCAACTGGAGAAAGAAAGATGAATTAGAAGGAATCAAGTGACATGATCATTTTCCAAGAAGACATTTAGTACTACTACTCATTTAAATTCTATTTCACCACCTTCTGTATTCATTCATAAACATTTGCATTAATACTTGTGCTCTAATCAATATTTTATTTTTAGTATATCATCTACTTATATAATATATATGATGGGAACTTTATAGATTAAAACTATTCCTAATCACATTCACAGCATGCCACACCATCCAACTTAGACCCCAAACTTTTTTCCTTTTGCTGCATCAAATGAAGAAGGATCTAAGGCCACACTTCTTATATAAAATCCTCATCTCTTTAATTAAAAGAGAGAGAGAGAATGTTTTTATGTTATAAATCGGGATTAATAAAAGATTAATTAATAACAATAGAACATAAAGTATCTAATTACTGTAATACTGTGTGAAGATGGGGAGTTATATTATCAAGCAAATGGTAATCACAGAAACAACAGCAGAGTAGAAACAGAGACTGAAAGGGTGTGGGGACGGACTCACCATTCACATGAAACCAGCCACACCCCTACAGTGAAATAAAAAATACTCCTTTCTTCACTGTCAGTAGATTCTTTTTTCATTTTTTCATGGACCACTTGTACTCTCCGTTTTGATCAACCATTCTTTTTCTGTGTTCTGTTTTTTTTTTTTTATAAATTCATTCAATCCAAAGCCGGAACTTGAAACCCTACCTTTCTATCTGTGGTTTCCCAACTTCTTATTCCGATTCCTTATAGGTTGCAAACTTTTCTTTTAGTTTCTGTTTTCAATTTTGTGTCAGTTCCTTTTTTTAGTTTAAGCACATCAGATTGTGGGGGTGGGTTAGATCTCTTTAGGCAGACGAAAGATCAAAAAAAATTTTTTAAGACAACGAACAAACCTAATTTTATGGACTGATTGGATGACTGAGAATTTATTGCGCCGATTTAGTGCATATTCATATTTTTGTTGTGAATGTAAATTCATTATGGTTTAGTTGGTGGCTAAAAGTAGACTAAGAAATGGAAAAGAAAGACAAAGTTATTGGTTTGGTTTTGTGTATAGAAAGCAAACTTTATTTGATTGGGATAAATGATATGCTTAATACATATTATTTGTATTTACTGCGTTTAATTTAAGTTTCATGATTCGACGAGATATTCATGACATGAACTTTTTATTCTTTAAGGCTGTTTAAAGTGAAAATATGAATTGGGTTTGTTGTAATATTGAATTTTTTAGTTTGTCGGTGGTGACAATGTCGACTCCCTCAAGGAAGAGGCTGATGAGGGATTTTAAGAGTTTGCAACAAGACCCACCAGCAGGCATCAGTGGGGCGCCTCAAGACAACAATATTATGCTCTGGAATGCGGTGATATTTGGGTGAGATTGGAACAGAGTTTAACCAGTATCAGTTTGTTCTTGCTAATTTTATTTATATTATTTCTTTCCATTTATCAGTATATTTGAGTGTGGTTGGATAAGTTGTTTCTGGTTTCTTGTCTGATTTGGATTGCAGCCCTGATGATACTCCATGGGATGGAGGTGAGTCATCCTGGTTCTGAAGCTTATATTGGAAGGGAATGCATCGAATTGTTCATCACATTTTAATTTTCATCGTTTCCTGGGCTCAAATTATATTCTCGAGGGACTTCATATTCTTTTAAGTGATTCAGAACTTCTGTATGTCTTGTGATTGTACTTAACTCTTTATATTTTTTTTTCAAATTGAGGTGATTATGGATCACGGTAGCCTTGGTTTCTTTGAATGATATTTGTATAACACACATATACCACCCTTCAATTGATATTTCTTGCATAATTGAAACATGTGAAGTAGTAGGGTGGAATACAAGCATGAGTCCACAGTACATGAATTGAGCCCAGAATGAACACAACTCGTGGAATTGAAAGGTCCTTCTTTATGTAAAGAAGAAAACTCGAAGTAAATTTTTTCACCCCTTGGCTGCACTATAGAGCTTCTGGCTACAGAGCCCTCTGTTACACTATTCTTAAAATTATTGTTGATTTGTACTGGAATTAGGCCAGGCTTACAAAGAAAGGAGGCAGATCTTTTCCTATACTTCTATGGGTAATACATTAACGAGAGAAGTAATGGTATTGCCTTTTCTTTTATCACTGCTTGGGCAATCTTCTCCTTTAAGGTTAGTTAGAAAGCTTCAAAAGTTAATCCAGAAAGCTAAGTCCATGACAAAAATTAAATATGGACCATTTCCTGGGTCTATAAGTTTTATATGCTAAAGGCAGGTCACATTCTGTTTATTTGCTATTAGGTGTTACCTTGACTTCAAAGAGGAAAAGATTTTTTTTTTTTTTTTTTTTAGAAATTAAGAATAAATAAAAGGGAAAAACTGTACAAAAGATGGGGCAAAACGACCCCAAAAACCTAAAAAGACCTTAGAAGAGGACACAAACGCCCGAAAAGGCACGCAGGCCTAAATCAAAACAACCAAGAAACACCAAGGGACACAAACGCCCGAAAAACAGCTACAGCAAGCCTAAAAAACAGCTAGGAAACTACAAAGCAATAAAACCCCAAAAAAGGCACGCAGGCCTAAAACAAACTAAATCTCCAAAGCAAAGAGGAAAAGATGATTGTATTGTTTTTTGATCTTTGAAAATCTATATGTTCTATTTCAGTGTTTAACTTTTCTTTGTACAACACATGTTTATTATCATAACGGCTCATAACAATGTTTTTCTCTACATGGAAAAAACTTCATTTTGAGTTGCACAGGAACATTCAAGTTGACTCTCCAGTTTACAGAGGATTATCTGAACAAACCCCCAACCGAGTGCTGTTTGATTCTAGGATGTTTCATCCAAATAGTAAGTTAAAATATTAACTACTTTGCCATTGGTGTTCGCATTCAGTTAAATTTCAGTCTACTAATAGTAATCTATTGATGGAAGTATTTGCTTGGATATTTTACAAAATCAAGGGAGTCTGATAGATGATGTGGCAGCTATAGTTACATCTATTCAGGTGTGTGGATTTTTGTTGCCGAGCAAATTATTCTCTTTGGTTATTGTTATCAAACTTGCAAAGCAGGCAGTGTATGTCATTTTTCTGGGTATTGTTTTCACTTTTCTTACACTTCAGTTCTTAGAAATGAGCATGGTCAATGAATTGTTTACTAGTAACTTAGAACCTATTTTAAAGGGAATGATCACCTAGTTCCCAAAATATATTTAGCCTTTTATAGCATTTTTATTATGCAACTGATGTACTTGGTGATTTGGATGTTATTCACTTTTTTGCAGTCATTGCTCTGTGATCCCAATCCAAATTCTCCTGCAAATTCTGAAGCTGCTCAGATGTTTAGTGAAAACAAGCGCGAATACAACCGAAGAGTAAGGGAAATAGTAGAGCAGAGCTGGACAGAAGACTAACTAAACTCTTGTGCACTGGTTGTGCAGTTGGAGTCAGCAGTTTTAAGGGTATGCCCTCTTCAAAAAACTAGCAGAGTTGCATGTGTCTCTGCTCTCTCATGTTATCCTCCCATACTATGAATCTTATATTATGAACATTATCCTTGCATATTATAGGATGACTTTAACCATGGTGTGCCTTTAAGCTTGTGTACAAGGAAATCTGGAAATGTCTTAAGGTAACAGTTTGCATCAAATTTATGTGAACTCCATGATTCATTGAAGAAATTGTCACCCATGTGAATGAATTATCATGACCAGAAGCTATTCGGTTTTGACACGTTTTGTCTTTTTAACTGCACTCCTCCATTCTAGATGTCCGTACTTGTTTTAATTTTCAGTTTGGAGTTAATATATCTCGTCCTTGCTGTTGCCTGTTCTGGCTCAAGCAAAGGTTCTTTCAAAAATTCCTCAAAAAACTCTCGAAATTCGAGTTGTTTTTAATTTAGGTTTTTCTTATACCAATTCAGTTGTCAAGTGGAAATATCAACCTCCACCTAACAATGCATTTTAAAAAGCAGAGACGGAAAAACTAAATTTTAAGAAATCTATTATTTAATGTTCCCGTCAAGGGTGGTAATATACTGATCTGGAGCAATTTTATCCCCTAGCTAATCATTTCTCTATGTGGACTAAAATTGGCCTAAAATTCAGCTCCGGCTCTAGCAACATGAAGAACACGCGTAGCTAAAAATATTCACAATTCCATATCTTGAAAACTTAAGATTAGCACGCTAAAAAAAATTTCATCAGAGATTGGAATCACAATTTAAGATAATTATAACCTGTTCAGGTGGGGAAAAAGAGCAGAAAGGAGAAACAGATAATTAGATTGGGAGCATAGTTACTAATGTTGGAGGAAAATCAAATAGGTTTTAATGATTCAATACAACTGTGTCACCAACAAATAATTGTATAATACCAGACAGTTTAAGCAACCAAAGACATTTAAAAAATCTCTACCACACCAGATTGGAACAAGACCTCAACACTATACAAATCTACAAGCGAAAACCAACAAGAAGCAAACACTGAAGAAAACGGATATGCTTTGGCATTGCTGGATCACTTCAGTCAGACATGAATCTCTTCGACTGGGGAAGTATCCTACAGCAGAATGGGAAATAAAATTATCAAGAGAAACAAAGTGATGAAAGAGGGGGAGACTTGCAGGTTAAACTAATGCTGTTTACTTGAGTAGAGTGTGTACTTTACCAGGTTCTCTTTGTTATTTTCTTCAACTTTATCCCTTCCAGATGGACTGACCGAACCTGTAAGCAACCACCAAATTTACCAAATTTTCAGGTGACCAAGAAAAAAAAACAGAGTGACTATTACACAAGTAATAACACTTAAGAACTTGCCTTCTGTGCTACCTGATTTCTTTTCCTTCTTAATCCTGTCCTTTTCTTTTTGTGTCACTTGTTCAGTTGGTTTTTGGGACTTCTTGTGCATGTTGTGATTTGCAGAGTTAGGAATAGATCTTGAATTAACAGAATTCTTATTCAAAGTTGCCCTGGTTCTCGTTGCAGCATAATTCTTTGGAATAGTCTCCTTGACTGATTCTGTGACTGAGGAAACTTGAGCAACATCAGTGTTCAAGGACTTGGGTTTCAGTTTCCTAGTTCCCATTGTAGAAGATGACCTGTAAACCTCATCATCAGACGACCGAGTTCCCTCTTCAGGCACCTGAGAGCAGGTTTCCGAGACTTGCAACTGCTCTGAAGGTTCTGATATATTATAGCTGTCAAATAGATCTTTAACACGTTCTCCAAATTCACCAAGATTATGACGACGGGCGTAGGATTTGAGCCCATCCCGCATTTTCTGAAGAGGCTGGATTTGATTGTATTCATAAACAGGAGATGAAAACCAAATGGTCAATATCATCTCTAACATATATATATCTATAAGCAGTTAAGCACATCTCATCATCCATTGAGTGATATATACAAGAATATAACAGAGAGAAACAAATGTGTACAACAATAAGCTGTGTAAAACATAAACTTAACTATAAGTAGAACAATCAGATCAATGTTAAACGAAAAGAAGGAAAAAAATAAGATGATTAAAAAACAAGGGCCAGAACGAATTTTTACCTCAACAAAGATGAAATAAGCATCGACAATGGGTTAAAAATACAATTGCATTTACATTCTCACAAAATCACACAAATATATTCCCAATTGTTTACTGAATTCACTTAACAAAGAAATCATGAGATTCATTTATGAGATAAGTAGGTATTCATAACACAACTAAATCCCTTAATTTTGGATACCAGTAAATAGAGGAAATTATAGATTCAAATTGGCTTACCTCACAACCAGCTTCCAAGGCAAGTTTAAAAAATTCAAGTGAAATTGAGTGCTTAGCAGCATCTTCAGAGTGCTTAATTTGGTTTAGCCAATGCGATGCTGAGAATAGAGGATTGTACTTCTTTCGGCTTGATGCTCTGGAAATATCAGAAAGAGGTGTCTCACTTTTCCCCTTAGTACTAGCCAATCTCTTAGCTCTGGTTTCAGAAATTGGAGTGATGTTGCCAGCTGATTTTGGAGCTGAACCAACCGCTGACTTGGCAGGAATAGAAAGCCTTCTAGGTGGCTTCGTAGATTTTTCTTTGGCTGAGAGATCAAGAACACTCACGCTTTTACTCACAGTTGAGGAAGTTATCCCTCTGGAAAACAAAGAAAATAGATACCCAGAATGTATCAATACTCAACTATTTTCCTTCTCAAAATAATGTAAGAAGGGCAAAAGGAGAAAAATTCTTCATTATTGATTTATGACAGATGGCAGTAAGAAAAGCTAAATTCAAAACATTGCTTATTTTATTTATCAAAGAATTTCAGTTAAATATATAATAATGGACTTCAGTTCATGGCATCATTACTGCAAATAAGTATGCATATAGCCATGGCCGTCAAATTTGGAGTTCTAAGAAATATAAAGAATTGCAGAACACTCCACACAAGTGGGTAAATTATTCTACAGAAATTTCTATGTTCTCGTCAAACTAGGACTTTATTTCCATCAAGATGTACCATAGAATTAAAAGATTTTGAGTGTTGAATGGAAGATAAATCATGGTACAGAATAAACTATATGAGAAAACTGGAAGGCAATGACTGATTTTTTCCCAAGATCTCTGGTCACGGCCATATAAACAGACAAAATAAGCTTAACATACTTTGTGCCCCAAATTTCATCCGCCAGATAACCTGATGCAAGAGAACAAATCAATCTTTCTTCGGATCTCCAGAATTACGAAATGCCCGATGCTTTCAAAGGATTAATTAAATCCCACAAAGCTAAGAGTAATTTCTCAAGAAACATATCACATCATCAACAATTTCTGTAACCTAATATTCTGAACTCATTGCCAAACAACATATAACTCAGCATCTCTACCAGTCAATATCAAAGTTAAACATGATTTCCATTTCTGACCATTAAATAAAAAATTATGGAAAAAATAAGTAACAAAACTAAAATTGTTGCATGAACAGTAAACTTAGAGCGATTAAGAGTTTAAAAAAAAGAAAGCAAATGAAAGAGACCTCCTAGATGCCGAGGAATTCGGAGGATCAACCACTGGGCTCTTCTCCTCCTTCGATATTTTGGTCGCAGATCGGAGAGGATACCTCAGCTTCGATTTTGCCGAGTTCACTGTAACAGCAGGTTCCTCCCTTATGGATTCTGCCATAACTTTCCTGTAAATAATATATTTCCAGCTTCTCTTAGAAATTCTAACTGTTTTGAGGACAGAGAGAATTAGCAACAGAGTGGATTTATAAGACGAGAAGCTTATTATTCAACCTTTGTGATCAAGAATGCAGTGTTACTGCTGTCCTCTAGCCGTTTGTCAATTGGGCGGGAAAATTTGAGAACGTCTAATCCATAGAAAAACTCAAAAATTCTCCATTTTACAGTTTATCTACTCCCCTACGCGTATAAAATATGGGTACTCGCTTTTATAACTGACACGTAACAATGTAGTTGACGTGTAACAATTTTATTTGTGGTGGTTACTTTTCCATCTTCTGAACGTGCTATTGGAGGGTTTAAATCTCCAGAAGGTAGAAAAGAACGAGGAGCAGTCGGCGATGACGGAGATGATTTTTGAAGGGCATAGGCGCTTCGTGGGGCCTACTTATTACTTATTGTTAGACGCTCGCTAATTTCAATTTCAAATTTCAAATCCTGAGCCGTTAAAACTGCTTTACGGTTAGGATGGGGAGGATGATGGATTATAGATTTCTTTCCCTTGTAGTTTGGGTGGGTCCTTGGGTGGACCGAATCATACAAAGTCAGGTGCTTCACTGCAGCTTGGGCCGCCAATTAAAGACTAGTGCCGGCCCATATGAGTTTAGTAGTTTGGGATCGGCATTTCGCGGTCCACCGTTTCTTTGAGAGTAATGTGCTAACAAAATAATGACCGGTGAATATTTTCACACCAATAATTGTGTAACGAGTTTTAAGTTGTAACTCTATATATTAATTTGGTGGTAAGAATTTATAAATGGTTATTATTTTTTTATTTATTCGAAGTTTGAATTCTTAAAATTTTTTATTGAAGTGTTTAGAGGATTAGACTATGAATTTTACTTAAACTGTCTATGTAAATTATAAATTTTATTTAAACTATTTTTTTTATATAATGACGATTTAATTTCTGTCTAAAATTAGGTAAATTAAAATTTCTCACGTATATAAAAAATAAAAAAAAAAGAGAGTTTCAAGTTGTGTTTTAATTTTAAAATTTTAAGTAATATAATAATTAAATTGGTAATATTATATTGTATTATTTATTAAATAGATATAAATTTTAAAAGAATTTTGTATTATTTAAAGTTCTTCACTTCTCATAAGTGTTTAACGAATGAAGCGACATAATACTATAAATTTAATTGTTACAAAAATTATAATTCAAAAATTATGAGATAATTTAATATCCTTAACATTACTTATTAAAAGTCCAATATAAACATTAAGTTATGACAATAAAAATAATTTTTCTAAAATATTTAATAAATTAATATGACAAAAATTTAATAAATTCAAAATTGTGATAAGATTGCTTTTAATATTATATTGGACTATTTGTAAAATATTATAATTTTAAACTTTTAATAAGACATATTAATAAATCATGTTATTAGGTAGAAGTTAAATTCCATCTTGTTTTATTAAACAAATATATATATA
>JAVXUL010000016.1:3229701-3241223 GCA_035590515.1 Trichilia minutiflora | reverse complement strand
AAAAAATAAAACAAAAAAAATGACTAATGCTACCCTTAAAAAGAATACTTAGCCATGTTAAGGAACCGGGCGTTACATAAACCACTACAATGACCCTTCTTAGACTATTAGCTAATATATATACTTTTATCTTTCCTCTTTTGAAATACCCATCGGGTTCTCCTTTCCCCCACTAACTTTTTTGCTCTTAATGCTATCTGAATCATCTTTTTGTACCCTTAGTTACCTGACAATGACATCTTTTCTCAAATCTGAAAGTTAAATGCTTTCTCAAACTTGACACATAAGCTCTCTTTATTAGCAAATTCAGAGACAAACTCTACTAACTCTCTCGACTAAGTCTCATACTCAGTCATTATTTTCTCTATCTACTTTAGTATTGAAACTCTTTTTTTTATTAAAATAGAAGGGGGTATAATATTGGTCTTTAAATTCTTGATTGAAGTCTTTCCATGTCAAAAGCCTTATAGATTTGGCCTGTACATTCTCTTACCAGGTAATTATACTCTCTTCTAACAGTCGAGTAGCCATTTTCAACTTAATATCAACCTTTAGCCCTATATCTTCTATATCCTTCTTCACTTTCTTCAACCATCTATTTACCAGTATGGAATCTACTGCACCATCAAATAATACACTCCCTAATTATCTGATCTCTTTTATAAGTTTGGAGAGTTTCAGGGTTTTTCTTGATGGTTTAACTATTATTAAAGCTACAGTAATCCTTAGATATGGGTATGAGTATTAATAAGAATATAGGACTAGTCCTGGATGTCCTTGTGTTTAAGTAAAACTTTGGGTGTTTAAATATTCCATATAAGCTATCCATACCTCCAGTGTCATAGGAGGAGGCATCCCCACTCTTGGAGGTGGGTATTGCGATGGAAGAAGTACTTTAGATTATTCAAGTTTAGATTAAGGTACGTAAGATAATGCATCTTGTTCATCCTCGAGTATTATCTTTCTTTGGGGTCTACCTCTTTTTTTACTAAATCATGGTTATATTATATACTACAAAAAGAATTAAGAGGTTTAATTCTATATATACACTTATTGATAGTGACGCATATCCTAAGACTCAATTTACTTTAGTCCATTGGGATATTTTTCAAAAATTCTTTTAGAAACCATGTAAAATTATTTCTTAAAATCAAAGCAAAGGTTTGAAAAATCTTGAAACCTTTACTCTGATATCAATCTAATTATCATATCTCTGCTTATAAGATCTACACATAACAATCATCACAAGCCCCTTATATGTATTCTTAACCCAAAACACACATCAAAAGCATGTAAAGTTATCATTGTACCTATTTTATAACTCAATCTCAAAGAAATTAATACAAAATCATATCATTTTCATAAAACATCTTTTAAGACCACAACTTAATTATACATTCATCCTCAAATCAATGTTAATCTCAAACAAATACATTATTATAACCACAAGATTTATTCTCTCTAAGACTTTTCAAAGCATATAACTCAAATATAATTTAAATAAAGTCATAGAAATAATCAAAGCACAAAGTTTTCATAAATTCTTTTATAATGTTTAAATAGGCAATAGATACAAAAGTTTACAAATTTTCTCAATAGACTCAAATGGATGAAATGTGAGTCAAACATAAGAAATATACCTGAATTTATTATTTCTAACATAATCACCACCACTCTATCAATTTAGCTAAACTCAAAATCACCTGAAAGAGAAAAAAAGAGGATGAATATGTATAGTATACTTTGTGAGAGAATGTGAAAATCTATACAAATGAGAAAATATTTTTAAAAGAGAAGTTTAACAACACTCTTGGTTCTAAAACTATGGCTGTTTTTCATACAAACTCATCGGCCCTAGTCATCTTTTGTTAGTGATCACTCTGATCAGGAGAAAATCCTTAGCCATCCATAATTTTCCTCAAATCAAAATCCAATAATTAATATGTATATATATATAATAATTTCAAATGTATATATGATAAAACAATAAACAAGTTTTCATCAAATAAACTAAACCCTATATTGACATTGACTTTAAGTAGTATATGAATCCTCACATGACTGTCTTCTATATTTTTGTCTTAGCAGGCCATTTTGTCACATATAAGATCATCACCTTTCTTATACCAATCCTGTCGATACTCAACTCACTTAGCATAACCACTAATTCAATCTGTAACTAGGTTACTAGAACTCGATAGGTTTTTACCCTCATGACCATCGTTTCCTTAGCCTTAATATCACAAATCAAACAATAGATATATCAACAATTAATTCATAATAAATCATAAATGTCTCAAATTAATACTCATTTTTAAAATCATCAATTAGTCTTTAAGGTTTCAAATTCTTATAAACATACAACAAATCATTCATTTGTTTATTTTCTAAATCATGAACCATAAAATATCAATCAGGTATCTACCATCTTAAAACATTCAAATTATTTAAGTTCTAAAAGTATTTAAAAGATTTATAAGAGAACAAATAAGTCCACTAACGTATAAGGAGGGTGTATACTCCCTTATTAATCCTCACTTCTTGAGAGTCCCTCTCATGGGGTATTGTCGTCTAAATGCATATATACATAATATCATTATTTGCTATACCTCAATGTGATAAATGCAACCTATATATGCAATAATTATGCTAATTTTCTACTTTTCTACTCAACATCAAACCCATTGAGACTGCTTCCATAATTTGGTCATTTATTCGATTCTCACCACATGGAATCCCATGGTTATTCTCATAACTACATCATATTTATATCTTTTAAACCCAAACCTCTTAAATCATTTCTTATTCTATCAAATCTATCTATCTATTGTAAACCCTATACATTATCATAATTAATAATATCTTAAATCCATACTTAATATATACTAGAATGCTTACTAAAGACTCGAGGAGAAGCTTAGAAAGCTAAATTTCTAACTAGTTGTTAGAGACCTGTGCAGTACCCTAACTTTTTTCAAGCTTGAATCTTGTCTAAATTGAATAATGTTTACAAGTCAGAAATATAGCTAGAGGGTTGATTTAAGTGAGAAAAGTGAGATTAATTGATAAAATTTATAAAGAATAGGGTGATTTGATCGTATCTTTAGAAAGAGAGATGGGAGATTATAAGGAGGACAGATAAAGAGATGAGGATGAGGAGGGAAAATGACAAATTTCAACCCTTAACTCTTTTTATAATGCCCTGCATACTTACTAATTTGCCCTTAATGAATTACAAGGAAGAAAGTTTTAAAAATAAGCAAAATGATCATTTTATAGGTTAGATATTTTGTTCCCTGTGTCAGAGCTAAGTTGGTGCACATTCATTGTCAAAAAGTATCGATATATTAACCCTATGTATCGATACTTTACCCTCAAGTGTTGATACTTGTTAGGGGTGTATCTATCTAGGCCTTTTGTAATTGTTCCTTTCGGCCCTATGTCTTGAATACTTTTTTTAAATTTTTTTAAAAGTGTCTATATTTTTCTTCACATGTATCGACACTTTAGTTCAATGTATTGACACTTTCCCTTAAGAAGTATCAATCTATTCATTCTTAAACCCCATGTATCGACACTTTCCTAAAAAGTATAGATACTTTTTTATACATCGATTCTTCTTTCACTATCCCTAATATGTCATTTTTTTCGTACATAACTATCAATAGTTCAACCTCAAATATCAATACTTTTCTCATACCTACACAAGTATCAATCCTTTCTTCTTAAAGTATTGATACCTCTCCTTAAAGTATCGATACTTTTATCGAAGTATCGATACTTTTACCAAGGGGATCGATACTTAGGTCTTACATCAAATAAATTTAAAAAATATTGTTTGAGTCCACTTATAAATAATACTAACTTTTAATTTTGTTTAAATTTCTACATTTAAGACTTCAAAATTCAATCTTAATCAAATTAAATTATCAAAATAATTTTTGAGTTTCAATGGTGTGTTGACTATTTATTAATTATGTATATGTATGCATATGAATATAATGAAAAATGATCGTATTACCCTTGAGTTTTAGATATGGGACTTATAGTGTCTATCTTCTCTTATTTAAATGTCAATCTCTTTCAACACTTCTATTTTAAAATTCAATTCAAATAATAAGCGGTTGATGAACTCCACCTTACTCAATAATAATTAACAAACAATATATTCAAATAATTATCCCCTTTTTGTCAAAAATCAAAGAAGGGATTTCTTGAATTTTATCAAAAACAATAACATTGATGATAATGATAAGAGAAATCAATCATACCTCCATCAAATCATAGAATTAATTATCAAAAACATCATAGAACTTGTAAACAATATCAAGCCATATCATTCTAAAAAACTATCAATATCAAACCCATATTGTAATGTCCGATTCAAAATATCTAAAATTTTATTTTAGGTGCATTTGCAAGACATTACATAATTCATCCTATATGCATGGTATAATAGCCGCAATGTTTTAAAATTTTCAAAACATTGCGGCTATTATACCATGCATATAGGATGAATTATGTAATATCATACAAATATGCCTAAAATAGATTTTTAACGTATTTTATAAAATAGAGGACATTAAGCCCATGAATTTTATTTAGGTCCAAGTGTGAAAACTTAAGGCCATTTATTTTTCTTAGATCTTAATCATCCATTTTACTTTTAATTTCAACCCTTCCTTTGTCTAAAGTATTGGCATATTTTTGGCCTTATATTTAGATTAAAATTTGGCTTACTTTTGGCCTTGTAAGGTGGGAAATAGTTAGCATAATGTTGACCATTGGATTGCAAGCTTTAAATCTAAGTCATCCATTATTTTGTGAATTATTAGAAAATTAAAAAAATGATAAGTTTCCAAATTGAAGGAAGAAAAAAACATGAGGAATTAAAGGAAAGGAATGGACAGCCAAGAAGAAAAGAAAAAGAAAGAAAGAAAGAAAAAAAAGGTGGAAAGAAAAGGAAAAATTGTAAGTTTTGTCTATTGATTTTATTTATATAGTTTTGTTATTAATTAATTTATTATATTATAAGAATTTAAACTTTTAATGTTAGGGTTTAGTTTAGGAAATTAGTACGTAGATTAATTTATTGTATGTATATAAGGATTTGGATGTTTGTAGTAGTTATAAATTGTATAATATTTGGAAGATGAATTTTTGTATGTAAAAAAGGTTGAGATTTGATTAACTTGTAATAGAAATTTTTAAATGGATGAATGGAATAAATATCATTATTTGAGTATAGATGGTAGTATGTAAGATTGGGAAGTATTTGAAATATTAAGGTTAGTTAATATTATGATATATAGGTGATAAATGTTGAGATTTGGTGTATGAAAGCGGTAATAAATATGTATATTTTGGCTTAGATAAATTGTACAAGCATTTTGTATTTTTTTCTAATGGTGTATTAAATAATTTTTGTTTTGATAATGGTATGAAAATGTTGATCTTGGTGTTTAAGAAAAAAAGAAATTGATTTATGATGTTACAAGAATTTATTTGAAAATATTATTGACGTATGTGTTTATGAATGTAAATAAATGTTTAGGACAACAGGAGAAGTCGGAGGATAAATCAGGTTCAAAAGCTTAGGAATATATTAAAAAAAAAAGTTAATTGCATAAAAATTATTTAAGTAAATAATTAATAAATGTACAATTTCATATTTTATATATTGGTGTGTTTATTAGCACCTTTATATAGTAAATTTAATGTCAAAATTATTAGTTTTAAAAAATTTCTAGAATCCTAAAAATTTATAGTAAATAATTTTTAAATTGAAAGTTTAGATAATATGAACGTTATAAAGAAAACGTTAAAACTAAAAAAAAAAAAAAAGAAAGTTGTAAACATTCTAAATTTTTTAATCTTAAAATATATTAAAGATAAGAAAAAATAGTTTTTGAATTTTATTTGAATACAATTAAATAGAATACCCAAAAAATACATTTTCTCGTTTTCTAATTTTGAGCCACGAATCAAAATTCTATCTGGAAACTGTTTTTAGATAAAATAGTCAAACGCATTTTTCTATATTCATGGAATTTATTATCTTCAAACGGACCTTTGGCCTTTTATAGTATTTTAATTGTGCAACTGAAACACCTGGTGATTTGGCTGTTAATGTTATTCGCCGATTGCAGTCATCGCTCTGTGATCCCAATCCAAATTCGGAAGCTGTTTGCTGGTCGGATTTTTAGTGAAAACAAGTGCGAATACAACCGAAGAGCAAGGAAAATAGTGGAGCAGAGCTGGACAGCAGACTAACTAGACTCTTGTGCCCTGGTTGGGCAGTTGGAGTCGACAGTTTTTACGGCATGCTTGAAGGAACATACCCTCTTCCTAGCAGAGTTGCAAGTTTATCTCATATCTCTCATGATATCCCATAATACGACTATTATGTCTTAAGGTAACAGTTTGCATCGAATTTTATGTGAATTCCCGGGATTAATGGAAGAAATTCTAACCTCTCTTAATGAATTATGATTCCTCTTTTGACTGCATGGTTGCATCTTAGTTTTCAAACATGGAAGTATTGTTGGAGATGTTGTTGTCTTTTTGGCTGCAATCCTGCCTTCTAGATGTCCGTGCTTGTCTTAGTTTTGCGTTTAAAGTTAACATATCTTGTTTTTGCTGCTGCCCAGCTATGGAAGTACATAAAGTGACTTGTAAAACTCTGGAAATTCAAGGTGTTCTTTAGTTTAGGTGTTTCTTAGATTCCTTTAAGTTCAATAGCAAAGCAGTTTACAAAGCAGAGTGACGGAAAAAATAAATTTCAAGAAATCTATTATTCAATGTTCCTGTCAAGGGTAATATAATGATCTGGAGCAATTCTAAGCCCAGCTAATCTCTCTCTATGCTGATACCAAATCAATACACTAGAATCGGCCTAAATTGAGCTCCAGCTCTAGCAACATGAGAACAATAATTCACCAGGGAGACCGACACGTCACAAAAAATATTCATAAAACTGTGTCATGAAGTGTTCAAGGAGGAAAAACATCAAATAGGTTTAATGATTCAATAAAACTGTCACCAACAAAAAATTGTATAATAATACCATACACAATTCAGCTTAAACAACTAAAGACAAACTGAAAAAATCTCTATCACACCAGATTGAAACACAACCTCAACGCTATACAAATCTACAAGCGGAAACCACCAAGCAAACACAGAAGAAATGGATATGCTTCGGCGTTGCTGGATCAGAATGTCCACCATCGTCACTTCAGTCAGATACAAATCTCTTTGATTGGGGAAGCAGCATCCTACAGCAGAATGGAGAATAAAATTTTCGAAAGAAACCAAATGATGAAAGAAGAAAGAAGTGGAGACTGACAGGTTAAACTAATATGGTTTACTCCAGTAGAGTAAGTAAGTACTTTACCATGTTCTCTTTGTTCTCTTCAATTTTATCCCCTGCAGATGGACTGACCGCACCTGTAAGCAATCATAAAATTTTTAGGCGACAAAGAGGAAAAAAAAATAGAGTGACTATTACACAACTAACAAAACTTGAAACTTGCCTTCTGCGCTTGCTGATTCCTTTCCCTGCTTAATCCTGTCCTTTTCTGCATAGGTCTCTTGTTTAGTTGTTTTCTGGGGCTTCTTGTGAATGCTACGATTTGCAGAGGGGGCAATAGCTCTGGTCCTCGTTGGAGGATAATTCTTTGGAATAGTCTCCTTCTTCACTGATTCTGTGACTAAGGAAACTTGAGCAACATCAGTGTTCAAGGACTTGGGTTTCAGTTTTCTAGTTCCCATCGTAGAAGATGAGCTGTGAACCTCGTCATCAGATGAGCGAGTTCCCTCTTCAGGCACCTGAGAGCAGGTTTCCGAGATTTGCAGCTGCTCTGAAGTTGCTGATATATTGTAGCTGTCAAATAAATCTTTAACACGTTCTCCAAATTCGCCAAGATTATTACGACGGGCATAGGATTTGAGTCCATCCCGCAATTTCTGAAGAGGCTGGATTTGATAGTATTCATAAATAGGAGATGAAAACCAAATGGTCAATATATATCTATAAGCAGTTAAGCACATCTCGTCATCCATTGAGTGATACATACAAGAATTTAACGGAGAGAAACAAATATGTACAACAATAAGATGTGTTAAAACATAAACTTAAGTACAGCAAGAACCATTTTACATAAGATGCGTAAAGCATAAACTTAAGTATGAAAAGAAAAATTAGATTAATGTTAAAAGAAAAGAAGAAAAAAAGATAAGATGATCAAAAATCAAAGGGTCCAGAAACTGATTCTTATCACAACAAATATGAAAAGAAGAATCAACTATGGGTAAAATTACAAATGCATTTATATTCTCACGAAATGACACAAATAAGATTCCCAAATTGTTTACCAAAGTCACTTAATAAAGAAATCATGAGATTCTCATTAGTGAGATAAGTAGACAACCTCAAAATCCAACTACACCCTACAATTTTGCATACCAATGAATAGAGGAAATTATAGATTCAAATTCACTTACCTCACAACCAGCTTCCAAGGCAAGTTTAAAAAATTCAAGTGAAATGGAGTGCTTAGCAGCATCTTCGGAGTATTTAATTTGGTTTAACCAATGTGTTGCTGAGAAGAGAGGATTGTACTTCCTTCGGCTTGATGCTCTGGAAACATCAGAAAGAGGGGTCTCACTTTTCCCCTGAGTACTAGCCAATCTCTTAGCTCTAGTTTCAGAAATTGGAGTGATGTTGCCAGCTGGTTTTGGAGCTGAACCAACTGCGGACTTGGCAGGTATAGAAAGCCTCCTAGGTGGCTTAGCAGATTTTTCTTTGGCTGAGAGATCAAGAACACCCACGCTTTTACTTACAGTTGAGGAAGTTCTCCCCCTGGAATGCAAAGAAAATAGATACCCAGAATGTATCAATCATCAATACTCGAAGCTTTCTGTCTCAAAATAATAAAAAGGGACAAAAGGAGAAAAAACATACATTATTGGTTTATGATGGGTGCCAATTGGTAACAAGAGCGAAATTCAAAATATTGCTTTTTGATTTATAGAAGAATTTCACTTGAATAATAAAAACTGGAATTTCACTTCAATTCACCGAATTATTGCTACAAACCAGTATGCATAATATAGCCATGGCCCTTAAAAGGGAGTTTAAGTACTATAAAGAACTGCAGAAAAAATTGGAGTTCCAAGTAATATAAAGAACTGCAGAATACTCCACCCGAGTGGGTACATTATTCTACAGAAATTTCTTTGTCCTCATAAACTTCAGATCTTCTTCAAGAGTTGGTTTGCACACTTATCAAATGTATTCCTCCCACGCTAGGTGATGCCTGTCAACAGTAATAACCAACACAAGTGTTTGGTGTAATCTTTAAAATTAGGACTTTATAACCATCAGATGCGCCATAGAATTAAAAGATTTTGAGTGTTGAATGGAAGACAAATCTTGGTACAGAATGAACTATCGGAGAAAATTAAAAGACAATTGATTAATTTTTTCCCAAAATCTATATTCACGTCCATGTAAACACTAAACAGGCACAAGAAGCTCAACATACTTTTGTGTCCCAAACTTCATCCACCGTGTTCACTTGATACAAGAGAACAGATCAATCTTTCTCCTATATTTTCAAAGGATAAAATCCCACTAAACTAAGAATAATTTATGAAGAAACATATCAAATCCTCAACAATTTCTGTTACCTAGTATTATCAACTCATTGCCAAATAACATATAACTCAGCATCTCTACCAGTCAATATCAAATGTATACAATATTTCCATTTCTGACCATTAAATAAAGATTTAGGAAATAAAAGAAATAATTTTAAAAAAATTAAATTGTTACGTGAACAATAAAATTATAAAAAATAGATTCAGAAGGAAAGCAAATGGAAGAGACCTCCTAGATACCGAGGAATTCGGAGGATCAACCACTGACCGCTTCTCCTCCTTCGATTTGGTCGCTGATCGAAGCGGATACCTAAGCTTCGATTTCGCCGAGTTCACTGTAACAGCAGGTTCCTCCCTTATGGATTCTGCCATGACTTTCCTGTAATAATATATTTTGAGCTTCTCTTAGAAATACTAATCGTTTTGAGGATAGAGAGAGAGAATTGGCAACAGAGTAGATTTATAAGACGATAAGCTTATTATTCACTCTCTGCGATTAAAAATGCAGCGTTATTGCTGTTCTTTTGCCGTTTGTCAATTGGGCGGGAAAATTAGGGACCGTCTAATCCGGAGAAAACTCAAAAATTTACCTTTTTCAGAAATTCATCTACTTTCCTGCGCGTATTTCATTGAGTACTCGCTTTTAATAACTGACACGTAATAATGTCATTGACGTGTAATAATTTTATTTGTGGTGACGACTTTTATATTTTCTGACCATGCTCCTGGAGGACTGAGATTAAATCTCCGTATGGTAGAAGGAAGAACGGTCAGGGATGATGGTGGAGAGGTTTTTGAACAGCATAGGCGCTTCATGGGGCCTACTTATGACTGGCTGATAAACGCTCGCTAATTTAAATTTCAAATTTCAAATCCTGAGCCGTTGAAACTGCTTTGCGGTTAGGATGGAGAGGAAGATAGAATTATAGATTTGTCTTTCTCTACTGGTTTGGGTTTGGGTGGACCCAATCATACAGCATCACGTGCTTAACTGCATCTTGGGCCACTGAAAACAGATTAATGCCGGCCCATATGAGCTTCGTAGTTTGGGATCAACATTTCACGGTCCACCATTCCTCCAAGGGCATGTTTGTCAAGCCACATTGCACTGTACTAACTGCATTGTATGCACCCACTTTTTTTTATACAGATTTTGGGGACAATCTGTATAATAAAATAAATGAGTTTGCAGCTCCCACCGTATGTCACCACTAGTTGCTACCTTTACCCGTTGTCACTACCATGGACTATTGAAAAATACATCCGTCAGTGTTAGAAGATACACCATTAGAATGTTTTTTTATACGCTTGACTCAATAGTGTAGAAATTATCAACATAAAATGTACCATTTTTTTAAAAAATTACGGATAAAGTTTCAATAACTGAAATTTTAACTTAAGATCTACAATAAACAATTGCTTTAACGAAAAAATTGATGGTATCATTGCGTAAATCTTTCAACAACGATTCCTTTAATGTAAACATTAACCCCAAACGCTAACAGAGGCTAGACTGATGGTTAACGGTGGTCTATAATTTATGATTTTAATTTAATAAATTAAAATAATAATAAATAATATAATAATGTTTTTTTTTATATTTTACAATATAATACACACCGAATATGGTACGGTATTAAATTTTAATACAATCTAATATACTTCAATTTTTTACTATAATATACTTCAATTTTAATGTCACATCTCTTTTAATACAATATAATACGTTGTGCCAAACATGCCCTAAGAGCAATGTTCTAAAAAATAATGACTTGTGAATAAGGGTGTCAATTCAAATAAACGAATCGTATTCGTATCGTGTCAATGAACTTATAATATTTTTTTGTGCTCATCCAAAT